>JAAEAF010002192.1:0-185285 GCA_011037195.1 Triatoma infestans
TCTAAAGTGCTCTCATAGTTGATTATAACAATTCTATCATCTAAACAACTTTAATTAGAAATAAATAGATTGCCAAAATTCCGAGTTTGAAGAAAATTAGAAACCGGAAGTGTGGTTTTACTGAACAGTTTTTTTTTTTTTTCAGTTTTTGCTATTTTCCCCATAAAAACATCGACGAGTTTCATTAAATTTGGTAATAAAATATAAAATTTGTCAGTTACAATTTTGTAAACTGCAGTAAGAGAAAGTTGTGTGAGTGTTTCACACCAGATTTTTTTTTTAATTAAAATATAAATTATTATTTAGCTCATAGAGTGTAGCACCTGTCAAATAGATAGATGTTATGTAATCTGTAACTTGTTTATATTACAATCGTACTTTTTTTTTTGAAAAGATTTCGGCACCAAATATGTCATAGGTATATAATTAAAAGGAGTGTAATTTATTTTATAAATGAAACGAATAGAAATTGTTTACTAAGCTTCATTCTTTTGTTTTCTCTCTCTTTTTACTCGTTTTGAAAAAAATGTTGATACTCAGAAAATTGTTTTCATTCTTCAAAACAAAAGCTGAAAAAAAAAAAAAGCTTTGAAACGTTCTTATAATTTTCTCCTTTGTCACTTTGTTTCTCAGACTTTTTAGTAACTAACTGCTTCAAAATAGCAGTTTTTATATTAAATTAAATAGGGCGTTGCAGACCTCCCCCTCCGGAAACCCTAAAATAAAGTTTCTGAAAAAAAGGTTCAAATAAAAATTCTAAAATTTTTTTTTGTTTCCAATACTATAACAAGTTTAAATAAAATCGTTGGAGCCGTTAACGAGAAAATGGCCATAAAAAAAACAAAAATACAGTACAGTTGTATGTTTCAAACGAAACGTTGTGTCGGATATCCCAGCACAATAGATCAAATTTTGAACTTTTTGTGATAATTTACTTCTCTCACATAACCGTAACTTATATAGGGGCATGAAGCTACGCAGTATGAAAACATGTTTAGCTTCTCTTACTAGTGTAAGAGAAAGTGTTACGAAGTTACGATCGTTGTGACATTTTCAGAAGTAAGAGCCTGCAACGAAATTACATAATCGAGGCCAGAAAAGCTGAAAACGAAAATAGCTGTTTATTTAACAGTGTATTGAGGGTTATTAGTGATATTAATATTTGTATTGTTTTTATTTTAATATCATATGTAATACCTTATGTGCCGTGCCATAGTAATTAAATTATTGTCATTTTTTTGTGTTATATTTTTAATAAAAACATATTGTTGAAAATGTGGGTGGGTCCGCAGTGCTGGATAACATCCGGTATTTTATCCATCGTAGCATGCATATTGGTTTTGTTCCTGACCGGTTTCGCATTTTCATCCATCGTCACAGCAAATTCACCAAGTTCGTGTAGAGAGTTCAGTACAACGATATATTCATATTAAGTTTGTGGAGAAACTTAATATGTGGAGAAACATTAAGGTGAAGTGTCATGCAAATGAAATGTCTTCCGGAGATACAAAAAAAATTGAAATTTTATACTTACCAAAAATTTCTTCCAAATTTATATTTATACAACAGTAAAATAATGTAAAGCACAATAATTACTAAGAAATAAGTTGGAAAAAGGAAACGAAAGCGAAAAGAATATAAAAATATAGAAATATTGTCCTTGACAAGGTTAACCTCTCACACAAGAAGAACGCAAACTTTGTGTAATCTTCTTCGCGCACTACACAAACACCACACTCTACTTAAGTTTAGAACCTAATGTTTAAATTCAGCCCCTTTTTTCGTTTAAAATAAACTCAAAATGGTTTCAAGAAAATCAGCACATCTCAGAGCAATAACTATTATATTCAAAATTCGTGTCCCAGCTGATGTCTTTATTAATAATTAAAGTTTGTGGAAAATTTATCAAATTAAAATTGGTAATAATTGTAGTTTGTGGAAATCATAATTTGCGGTGGAAAATCAATTACGAAAATGTTGACGTTGTCGCAATATTAAAAAAAAAAAAAAACTAAGAAAAGGTAAAATACAATTTATGTAAAATATGTGTTTTTAAATCAATTATATTACAAAATAATAATAATAATAAATTATCTTATTGGAAATTTACAAAATTTAAGATAATGTGACAATTTAGAAAGGCAAATAATACTCACAAACAGGGAGATATTATATCGCCTTACACCAAGGGCGATTATTCTAGTATAATCATTTAATAACATATAAAATAATATATGAAAAAAATCTGATGTGATACATTCACCCAACTTTCTCTTACGGCAGTTTTCAAAATTGTGACTGATAAATTTTATAGCTAGTATACCAAATTTAATGAAATTCGTTGGTATTTTTATGGAGAAAATAGAAAAAAATTGAAAAATACTTCCCAGTAAAAACGCACTTCCGGTCATCCGATTTTTTCAAACTCGTAATTTCAACAACATATTTAATTCTAATTGATATTATTTAGATGATAGAATTGTTTAATAAACTGAAATAGCACTTCAGAGAACAACCTAACCCCAGCCCACCCCCAAAAGTGCCCTTAAATGCATTTTCCCGGAGAAATGTATCATATAAAAATTGTAGATCTTTGTATGTGTAGTTGATATATCAAGTTTAAAAAAAAAAATCGTCGGAGCCATTTTTGAGAAAATCGCCAAAAAATGAAAAAACTATTCAGTCAAGTGGTACTTTCGGTTGAGGAATTTTTAGAGATAACGTACTATCTATCTGATCCCATGGTGATACCTAAACGGAATATCAAGTTGGAACTTTCTACGGTTTTTCCTTTTTGAGCTATGCTGTTCACATACACACACACACACACACACAATATTTTCTATAAACCACTTTTTTAGACTCAGGGGAGCTCAAAACGGATATTTCCGGTGAAAGCACGATATAGAAAATTTGACACGATTACAATACTTCCTCTTACTAGGAGTAAGAGAAAGTAAAAAATTAATTTTATGTGAAATTGATTACGAGATATTTTTTTCGAGGAAAATTCATCAACCGGAAGTTGAATGATTTTTTTCGTCTTCAGTTTTTCGTGATTTTCTCGAAAAACGGCTCCAACGATTTTCTACAAATTTCGTGTATTTTCCACACAAATAAGACCTATCACTTTTATTTGAAAAATTTTCCAGGGAAAATTGATTTTTTGGAGGGGTTTCTGGGGGAACAGTAACATTAAGCTTCCCAATAAAGTGCTACTTCAGTATAATATTACCAGTGCTACCATCTACATAATATTAATATATCTTAAAACCATTGATAGAATTCCATATTCGTAGGAAATCGATAACCGGAAGTGCGATTTTACAGAATAGGTGTTTTAGATTTTTGGAATTTTCTCCAGAACGGTTACAAACGATTTTCTTTAAACTTTAAATGATTGCTGCATAGATAGAAATCTAACACTTTTTTTTTAAACAGTTTTCTGAAAACATTTATTTTGTCTGTCAGTTAGTTTAAAATTAAATTTGTATAAAAGCTTTTTTAGTTTTGACATAGATGCGCTCCATGTAAGGCCGCTCAGGTTACAAGTAAAATCCCTACCACCATTTTTATGATCAGCATTGTAACTTTGCAATTTAATGAAAATTTCTTGATTAAATTGTATTAATTAGAATAAGAGAAAGTCGTGTGATCGTTTCACACCAAATTTTTTATGAAACTTAGTGAGAACCTTTAGTTTTCGTCTAAAGAATTGTTTATTAAACATAATTTTAAGATCATTTAATGGAAGGTTATAACGGGATTGGGATTTTCGTTTTCAGAGGCAGAGGTTAACTAATATTTATTTATTTTTTTAGAGGAAAGGGATTATTAGCTGAGTGGTAGCGCGCTGGACTAGTAAACACGGAAGTTCCGGTTCGAGTCCAGCTATGCTGCTCTAGATTTTCTCTTCCTAGTAGCGTCTACAGCTCACTGTCAGGTGAGTCTGTAACTAGAGAACACTGTTCGGAGGCGACACTACATTGAGAAGGTTCCGGGCGCCAGTGACCACAGAAGTTGACGCGCCTTAAATTTAAAATAATAATATTTTAAAAAAATGTATTTTTTAATATTATTATTTCTAGTAAGTTACGGTAGTCCAAAAAATTACTTAATCCCCAAAATTAAATATTTTAACTTTTTCTTTACAATTTCTGTCATAGGATTAATATTACGAATTCTGGAATACAGATCCATAGCCTTCAGTCTGAACTACAAAATACTCCCTAACATAAACCTCAACTGCCCTTCTGCAGACACTGTACGATATTTCGGCCGACACAGCTCGCAACTTAGTTCTGACATCCAAACGGCTGTTAAGCTCCGCGTATTAGCAAAGCTTTCTAATAGCTGTGGCGCCATTTGACTCCGCCCACAAGTTCCAAAACTAAGTTGCCGAACTATGTTTTGACAAACGCTTTACCTGGAATGCCTCCCACTCGACTGATGCTACAAGAATTGAACTTCCAGTACCGAATAATAGCCTCTACATAAGTTAGAATACCAAATTCAAATTATCTTTATTTTGAGAAAGTCCCAGTTTAATAATAATAATAAAAAAAAAAAAATTCAGTAAATTCGTATATACGATCAAAAAAAATTTTTGAACTTTAAATTCGAATTTTGGCAATATATTATTATTATATCAGAGATATTTTTCGTGTGTAAACAAACACAGAGTGTGTAAATTGAATTTGCTCGTGCAAGTTTGTGTTATCACACTGTCTGCCAAACGCATCCTGAAGATGGGCGAACGCCCGAATCGATCGATGACCACAAAATGAAGCAGGCTAACACGAAAAATGTCCCTGATGCTTTCCAGCCCTGCGAAACCAGTCACCACAACAATATTATTATATATATGATAAGATCGTATAACATACGAAAATGGAGAACATACTTTAGAGAAAAGCTTAACGTCACCACTCCTCCAAAAAAAAAAAACTGCCAAAATGAAAATTCCTCCAAAAAAAAACTTTCAAATGATGTAAAGTTTTTTTACATGTGGAGTTGACATATTAAGTTTAAAAAAATCGCAAAAGAAAACAAAAACATACGTTTTTGTAAAACAAAAAAACAAAACAAAAACAAAAAACAAAAACATTTCGTTCGCTGGAGTTTTGACAAAGATTTTATAATAATGTCGATCTTATCAGCAACTAAACGAAATATCATGTTTCAATTTTGTGCAAAATTTTCCATTTTTGTATTATGCTGTGAGTACATACAGATATATACCAATTTTTGTGATACCACTTTTGCGGACTGTGATCATCAGTGATCATCCAACTGTGTGTTTCCGGTATAAAACTATGATATTGAATATTTGATATCTTAAGAGAAAGAAGTAATTATATAACTTTACATTAAACAATTTTGATTAAATTTCAAAAAATTTAAATCGAAAACATTTCCACAATGTGTTTTTATTATATATATATATTAAATAAAAACAACAGCATAAACAAAAGTTTGTAAACAAACCAGAATTTAATTTATTCTGCTCCAAAAAAATAATAAAAAGAGAAGTTATTTCCAAGGTCACATAGATCGCAATAATTTAAAAAAAAATATACCCATAACAGTAACCTTCCTTGAGTTTCTGTAAAATCTTCTAGAGAACTTCTTCAACAAATGTTCACACTCTATCTATACAAAGTAATGTTTTTTTTCTTCTTCTCTTATTTTTAGGTTATTATATAAAAAAAAAATCTGGTGTGAAACACTTACACAACTTTCTCTTACTCCTGTTCTCAAAATTATAATTTACAAATGTTATAGTTTGTGTACCAAATATAATGAAATTCGTCGAAAACTGGAAAAACTGCTCAGTAAAAGCGCACTTCCGGCTTAGTAATGTTCTTAAAGCTTGAAATTTTGGCCATCTATTTATTTCTAATTAATTTTGTTTGTATGATAGAATTATATAATCAACTATGATACCACTTTAGAGGAAGTTGTAACCCTAACGCTCCCCTAAATGTGCCCTTAAATGAATTTCCCCAGAGAAATGTTTTAAATAAAAGATGTAGATCATTGCATGTTTAATTTATATACGAAGTTTCAAGAAAATCGTCGGAGCCATTTTTGAGAAAATAGCGAAAAAGTGAAAAAAATCATTTAGTAAAGTGATAATGTAAACGCACTTCCGGTTATACGTTTTTTTTGAAACTCGGAATTTCAACAACATATTTATTCTAATTAATATAACTTGGATGACAGAATTGTCTAATAAACTGAAATAGCAGTTAAGATGAAAACCTAACCCCACCCCTTCCCCCGAAGTGCCCTTAAATGAATTTTCCCGGAGAAATATTTCAAATAAAAAAAGTTGTAGCTCTTTGTATGTGTAGTTAATATAACAAATTTAAAGAAAATCGTCCGAGCCATTTTTGAGAAAATCGCAAAAAAGTAAAAAAACAAACTAGTAAAGTGGTACTTCCGGTTGAGGAATTTTGACAGATAACGCACCGTCAGTTCTCATGGTGAACCTAAACGTAATATCAAGTTTTCAACTTTCTACGGTTTTTCGTTTTTGAGCTGTACTGTTCACATATACACACACACTCACTCACACACACACACACACAGACCATTTGCTAAAAACCACTTTTTTGGACTCAGGGAACCTCAAAACGGATATTTCTGGTGAAAATTCGATATCGAAAATTTGACACGATTACAATACTTCCTATTACTTACTAGGAGTAAGAGAAAGTAACAAGTTTACTGCCGTAAGGTTTTTAAACTATTATTTTTTTGCTTACAGTTCCAACAGGAAGTATTGCGATCTTGCCAGATTTTTGAAATTGAGTTTTCACCGGAAATATGTGTTTTGGGGTCCACTGAAAAAATGTTTTCAGCGAATCGTATGAGTGTGTGTTTTAACAGAATATCTCAAAAAAAACATAAAGTCATCGGTAGCTCAAATTTGGTATCCTGTTTAGGTACTCTCATCGCATTAGACACGAAGATTTTGGCTGAATTTATCAATCGCAAGAGCGACTTTACTGATATTTTGTTTGCTGTTTTTCGTGATTTTATTGGAAACATTTTCCCGGGAAAATTAATTTTTTGGAGGTTCTGGGGGGGGGGACAGTAGCGTTAGGCTTTCTCTAAAGTACTATTTCAGTATGATATATGGTTTTTACCATCTACATAATATTAATACCCATTAGAAGCATTGTGATAGAATTCCCAAATTTGAAGAAAATCAATTAACCGAAAGTTAGCGATTTTACAGATTACTTGGGGGGGGGGGGGATTTTTTTTGTTTTTTTGAAAATGGTTAAAACGATTTTCTTTAAACTTGGCTGTATAGATAAAAAAAACTATCATTTTATCTGAAATATTTTTCTGAAAAATATGATTTTAGAGATTTGTTGGTTTAAATTTAAATGTGCACAATCATTCTTGTTAAATTGAAATGGCCCTTTAAAGGAAAGTATAACTTCAACTCATTTCCCATAATTATGCTTTAATGCATTTTTTCGGAATAAAAAAAGTGCAATTAAAAATGACGTCTCTATATGTATACAGAGTTACGACAGCAAGTTTAATGAAACCGGTTGTTGTCGTCTGTATGCAGCAAATCATCAAAAACTGAAAAAAATCACACATAGCTTCAGTTATTTGCTGTTGTTAACACCATTATAAATAAAATGACCTATTTTCTTTAAATTTACAAATTATACTCATTTATCTCAACGTAATAAAGGGTGTGTGGAGTGGTGGTAGAAGTACCTATCCTGGCAAAGTAGTAGAAGGTAGTGATAACATTGTAGTCCAGCAGACAGTGCCATTAACATTGACACAAAAAAATATTTGCAATTTAACGCACCAAATTGCGCTGAACTACCTGATATCACTGTTTTTGGCGAAAAATGTTTCAAATAAAAGTGATAGGTTAATTTTTTTTTATGAAAATCGCCATGGTCGTTTTCGATAGAATTCAGAAAAAAAAAAATACAACCCAAAATCTTATTCTGTAAAGACGCAATTCCGGTTTCCTGATTTTCTTCAAATTTGGAATACTATCAACGCTTCTAATGTATATTAATATAATATAAGTGGTAAAACTATACATTCTATTAATGTCGTACTTTACAGGCAAGCTAAACGCTAATATTCCCTGTAATACCAACTTCTGGGTTGATGTATTTGAGCCTAGCCTAGCCCCTCATATGTGTGCTTGTAGAAAACTTCTCCTACCTTCCAGTTCTGCATGGGATTGAGGTAGACGGATCTTGAACACCTCAAGCTTGTGGTAGGGAGATGCGTTACGCCTCATATGACATGACGGATGACGTAGAAGTTTAGCAGTTTTCCACTGTTTTTTTTTTATTTTTTGTTGCAGGCAAGAGATGAATGGAATCGCAAGATGAGGGAACCCATTACATATCAGCTAGCTGTATACAATACTTAGTCTATTTTATGTAGTACAGATTATTTTCAAATACTTGGACATTTGGTCTTGCTAGTGCTTTCTGCCTATCCAGCTCGCTCATTGATAGTGCTCACTTTTCCTCTTGTAACTCAATACACCAACTAATTTCGGTTTTGACAGTAACTCCCACCGCACATTTATCACTTTTAACACTTTATTTCTTTGATTTTTACTACACCTCTTTTTTTTATTATGATTAATTACATGTTTAATTTAATACAATTATTTTTACTATTCCTAATTATTATTATTAGTTTTAACTTTATGGCATTCATATTTTTTTATTTTTTAATTTAGTTTAATTCAATATTATATTGGATCCTCTTGTTCAATCTGCAGACCATCTGACTAATAATATAGATATACTTACTTATAAAAAAAAGGAAGGTTGCATTTTGGTTTGTTTGGGTTTTATTGTTGTTTTTAAAAATTTAATATTCAGTTTACAACTTGTACACAAACTTTATAGTGAGTTGTGTGTTTTCATTAAATTGGTGGTATTTTTTTTTATTTTTTTTATAATGTTCCGAAATTAAAAATATGGCGAAATCGAATTACTTATTCCACGAAGATTTTGGTTATTTGGATTATGATGATATAGATGATGAACATTTTCTCCGCATCAGACCCAGATCAGGTAATTATAAAAGAAATATTGAAATTAAAAAAGATTTAAAAGATAAATATCAAACAATTGAAAATGAAACTATACAAGCAACTGCGCAATCACTTCACAATCTTAGTGAAGCAAATATTGTGGGTATTAATACTGCTGAAGAATTGTTGAAACAAAGAGAACAATTAGAAAGAAGCAGTAGAAGTTTCAGTGATATTAATAGTACAATGAAAACCAATCAAAATCATTTACAAAATATGAAGAGCGTTATTTGTGGTTTGAAAAATTTTTTCATTGGTAAATCAACTTTACCAAGAAAGAGCAGATATCAAAATCCACCATTAACAGCACCGAGTAAACTAAATACTTTGATGGATATGAGTTATAGTTCGAATACGGACAATACCAGCTATCCACCAATAATGCTAGCCGCCAATAAATATGCGGCAAAAAAAGGTGAAACTAATAAAAGTACTGTGGTCAATGAAAATATACAACAAATTATGGAATCTGTTAAAAAATTGAAAACACTAGCCGCTGGTCTTGGAGAAGAAATAGATAATCAAAATGAGCTATTAGACAATTTGCTAGGTAAAGCAGACAATGCGAAAGTGAAGCTAACTAAACAGAACAAAGATATTCTTGAGCTACTTAAACAATAAATTACATAAATAAATAAAGCCAGATAAATTTTTTTGTTTTAATGTTTTGAAAAATAAATATACGTACTTCTTTTTCCTGTATTTCTGTTAATGTTTTTTTAAAGGTTAACTATTTAATCATGTGTTTTTTCACATATGAGGTATGTCTTTTCATGTCTACAAACGATGTAGAATTTTCATGATAATCAGACGATAACAAAGTTTGTTGTTGCAAACTTTCCTACATTTCTGATAAGAAAATTATTATCAAGTAAACAGATTGTTTCAAAATTATTATAAAATTGAAACAATCTGTTTAGCATAATATTTCAGGCTTCCGCAGCCATTGTCATGCAAAACAATAGGTCGTCGGATGGAGGCTGCGGCTGTAATTTGTTACGAAAACTCACGATCAATCCGTAGTGCAATGGACTTTTTTCGAGATGATTCGATTGCTAAATCAACAGTGACATAGTAACAGGTTAGGTAGTATAGTACAGTCAATGGAGAAGCGGGACTTCCCGCTTCATTTTCTATAATGGCTAAAGGCATTAGGCTGGGCTTATTTGCTCTCCCACGCATTTGATTGGCTCTTGGATAACGAGGTCTAAGTCTCTAATCCCACCGCTGCAGCCTTATTTTGTCAGGTAACAGAAAAGTATTGCGATGATGTCAAATTTTCTAAATTGGGTTTTCTCAGGATGCACATGTACTGAAGTCCTGAGTACGGAGAAAATGTTTTTAGCCAATAATCAGTAGGTGTGTGTGTGTGTATGTTGTGTTCTCTCGTTTCGTGAGCTGTAGTGTGTGTGTGTGTGTGTGTGTGTGTGTGTGTTTTTGTCTATGTCTCAGTTTGAACAAAATATTTCAAAACCGAACAATTGCAGAGCGCTTAAACTTGCTATTCTGTCACCGAATATGACATGGTCTGTTCCAGGTTTTTGCCAATAAATCCACTACTCATCACATATCACTATTCTATTGTACAAGTGTATATGAGTTGGATTTTTTAAATGAAGTTGGTAAGTATCCATTCTCCTGGCGGCCTGGTCAAGCGGCACTATCCTACATCTCCTTTTTACCTTTCCTAGATGGAGATAGCGACTAACGGTGTCTTTAGACACTGCCAGCTCTGCAGCAAGTGCACGAGTACTTGTATTCGGATTTGATTTGACTGCATTCAACTTCACATGATGGCTGCCTTGAAACCTGTCTGTCTTTCTTTCTAAGGTTATATCATCATTATTAAATTTTTGAAACCAACGCCAGGCAGTATACTGATCAAGGATATCTTCCTCTTTGATTTCACATTGAGCATGTGTAGCTTCAGCAGCTGTACACGGTTTTTTTCCAGTAGTGACAAAATTACTAATATATCGTAAGACATATTCATGGCTTTTGAAAAAAGTATCACAATATGAATTGTTTAGAATATATCTTAACAATTAAGTCAGGAAAAACTAAAAAAATATATATTTATTATTACTCGTATTTAAAATAATCTCATAATACTAAATACATAAAATTGTTAAATTAAATAATAATTGATAGCAACTAACAATAACTAATTAAGGAACTATCATTAGATAAGGAAATTATACTTTAGTTTATGTATATCTGTACATATGTATTGTAATTTACTTATTATTTTTTTCATTTTATTTTACTTTATATATTCAAACACTTTAATTACAAATTAAAATGGGTTGCCAATCTTATTGCGCACACTGTTCTACTAAATTTTATAGCACTAAAATAAAACATCAATATCGTGTAATAAAATTATTAATAAATTTGCAATTAGTAATCGAATTTAAATACGTAAAAATCGCATGTGAAACACTCAATCGACTTTTTCTTACTATAATTAATACAATTTAATCCGAAAATTCTATTTAAAATTGCAAATTGATACAATGTTTAGTTAGGCTGGCCATTAACATGATGATAGGGCGTTTACTTGTATACCTGAGCGCTGCCACATGCGGATCGGATTATGTTAAAACCAAGAAAGCTTTAGAGGAAAGCATTTCGCTATTGTTCCCCCAGAAAATCAATTTTCTCGGGCAAATGTTACAAATAAATATGTGATTGGTGTATGTGGAGCCGTTTATGAGGAAATCATGAAAAACTGAAAAAAAATCTGTAAAGTCGACGTCCTGTTGATAGATTTTGATTGAAATCTTCGTATCTGATGCGTAGTAGTACCTAACCGAAATACCAAGTTTCAGATTCGTGCGGCTTTTCGTTTTTGAGATATTCTGTTAACACACACACACAGTCTCTTCGCTAAAACATTATTTTTCATATTCAGGTGCCCACAACACATGTATTTCCGGGGAAAACACAATTTCGAAAATCTGGTACAATCGCTGCACTTCCACTAGGAGTAAGAGAAAGTAAAAAAAATCGATTGTAACTTATTCAACTATTGCAAGGCAAATCGATTTTTAATTTAATAAAAAAGTGTGAAACAGTATTAAGAGGTAACTTCTCAAAAGTTTTTATAAAGTGAAAAGAGTTATTATTATTGGTTAAAATTAATTAAAGTTAAAGAAATAAATGTCACTGTTTATATTTATATTCAAAAGTAAACAATTAGCAATGGAATTGATACTACAACTGTGTTATTGTAAAGTTGATAGAAATGAAAGTCTACAAAAGAAGATTTGAAAGCAGACGTAACTAGTTAGGGTCGATCGTCGGGGTCACGAGAAGAGCATTGCACTGGGTCTCTGTGTTATGTATGTTAGTACTTCAAGTCTTTGTTAACAATCGTGTGTAGGAGAATCTCACGAAGTGAATCTTATACAGGGCACCCCTCTTTTTAAAATCTATGGACTAGAATGGGTAAAACTGTTTCTTATTGAGACACTTCTATTACTAAAAATAAACAATCCCACTACATTGGTTATGGTTGGTTGAATTTCTAAGCTATCTTAGTCGGAATATTGTATAAAAACTGGTATTTCTTGGATGTTTCCTTAAATATTGCTTAAAAATTTGTCTAAAATTGCATATCGAAATTTGAAAACAGGGAACCATCTGGTTTCCATGTGATAGAAAAATTGCTGCGACAAGGATTTCGTTTAACCTAGTACGGGGATATCAAGCTGGCAGATCGCAAGAGTTTTGTCTGCGGCCAGAAGGCCAGACAAATTTAGAAACTTTCTCTCACTGCAATCTTGATTAACAAATTTTTCTTAAAACTCACTAGATTCAAGAAAATTTAATTGGCATTAGCATTCATATAAGAGTAGTTAAGAATTGAGGGCGATAATTGTCAGTTTTTAGAGGCTAAACTAATCTAATTTCAAGCTGGGGCCTTCTTAGGGAAGAAAATGCACCTAAGCCACCGATTGGTCCTTATACCCTCCAAAACAGCTCTCATCAACCTTGTCTCATTAAGAAACGCCAAGGCTGAGGCAAGAGAAATCTCCGATCCCGGATAACGCACCAAATTACGCCAACTAAGTGCCAAATATTAGAATCGCTTGCGAAGATAGTGCTTACAATCTGATAAACATATGTAACATGTCGTACATGCTACGTTAAGAAGCAAAGCCCTTTGGCCTGAGCAATGATTCTCCTTTTATCTCTCCTTTTGTTTTGCCAAGGAGGTAGATTAGGTGAGTACTTGAGGAGTCCTCCAAGAAAATCTTGGCGATATTTGCAGAATGAAGCCGCAGAAAAGCTCAAGACAAATGGACGGTTCTTTGCGTTCCTCCAATGCAACCAAAGCCAGAGGCTGACCGCCAGGAATCGCAATTCTTCAACAACTTCCGATCTGACGCAGTTCTTCAGGTTTTTAGTGTTGCCTGAATATCAGGAAAGATTGCAATTCATCTACGATTTTACACTTATTCTTATGTTATTGGGCGCAGCTTAAATTACATAAGAATAAGTAGTGCAATCCTGAAAGCACTGATGGAGTACTATGAAGAGATGAGCCAATGCCGATGCCAAACGCCAGCCCGCACACCAGCACAGGTCCTCCAGCCTTTTAGCGACTAAAGAATATCTAATGAGTATTCAGCAGCGCGACTGTCAAATCCTGGCAAAACTTGTAACTATCAATTTCGCAGATACTATCTCAATTTCACGACTATCTATATATTAAAGCTTTGATAAAGTCAGGAAACTCTGTCGAAACGTTGGCATAATTGATTGTTTCTTTCTTGACCGATCCGCCAACCAAATTTCTTCATAACATATTTTTACTAAATATTTGCTTGTCTTCCATTTTATATCCATTGGAGAATCTAAACATAATAAAATGACTTTTTCCTCTCCCCCAGAACTTCTTTAAATGAACTTACTCTGAAAAAAAGTTTCCAATAAAAGTGACAGGCCTCTATATTCTCTTTAAATGAATTGGAACTTTTTTATTCAAATAGTAGTAGTGGAGCGCTGCGTTCGCTACAAAATTCCAACCAAATTGCCGGCAAAATAAAATTTTAAGAAATAATAGACTGAATTATACGTTTTTTTTTTTTTTTATAACTTTTTTATTGAATATTTGCAACTGTTCTATAAGGAACAACAAGTAAATGTGATGTCTGAACAATATACAAATGGCGTGATATTCGTGAATGACGGTCATCCAGTGATGACCATCACTAGTCGACCAATTGGTCACGTGGCCAGCGGCGCCTCAGCCGTCTGTGAGGATTAGAAGGAAGTGTCGTTGACGATAAATTTGCAGCTAAAGGGTTAGGATGTGATAGGAGTTTATGATGGAAGCTATTGTAACGAGTTTTGGCAAGATAAGAAACGAATGGAATTTTGAGGTCATTGTGGATAGTTAGATTACTGACAAAAAAGGGTGCGTCTAGGATATGGCGGAGGATCTTAGATTGGGGTCTGTATTTTGTTAATGTTAGATCGTTTTGCAGTTCCGTAAAGTTCGAGTCCGTAAGTCCATACAGGAGCCAAAAGAGATAGATACAGTCGTCTTTTATTGTAGAGTGTTAGTTTTGAGCGTTGGTCGAGTAGTCTCTTTAGGAGCTTGTATCTATTATTCAGTTCAATGCGTTTAAGTCTTGTGTGTGGATTCCAAGTAAGTCGCTTGTCCAGGTACAGTCCAAGGTACCGCACATGGTCTGCTGAGGGAATAGGTGAGTTATACAAGTAGACAGGAGCAAGAGTTTTTCGTTTTAGTGTAAAGACTATGTACTTGGATTTCTGTGGGTTGATTTTTATTCGCCATTTTTGAAGCCAGGATTCCAAAGTTTTCAGGTGGGATTGTAGAGAACGAACTGCTAGAGTAGGATCAGTATGTGTGGATAGGATTGCAGTGTCGTCAGCGAAGGTGTGAATATAGGTATTGAGATGTGAAGGTAAGTCAGCTGTGCAGAGAGTATAGAGCAGGGGAGCTAAAACACTTCCTTGTGGTACTCCAGCAAGAATGGGATGGATAGAAGATTGAGAAGTGCCATGAATTACTCGGAAGAATCGGTCTGAGAGGTAGGAGTTAAGAATGAGATAGTAAGTAGTGGGTAGACAGCGCTTGAGTTTGCACAGCAATCCTTCATGCCATACCCTGTCGAAAGCTTGAGAGACATCTAAGAATACGCCGGCACAGAACTGTTTTAGTTCAAGCGAAGTAGCGATGGTGTCTACAACACGATGAGCCTGCTGGATTGTGGAGTGACAGCAGCGGAAACCGAATTGATCGTTTGGTATTATCTTTAATGGTTCAATAATTTTTAGAAGGCGAGGTAGAAAGAGTCTTTCAAATATTTTTCCTAGAATGGGAAGGAGATTAATGGGACGGAAGGAAGAAGGCTGATGAGTTGGTTTTTTGGGTTTTGATATCATTCTAATTGTAGAGAATTTCCAGAGAATAGGATAGAAGGTAGTTCTTAGTATAGAGTTGTATATAGTAGTAGGGAAAATTATTGCTTTTTTAGGTAGTTGTTGAAGGATTTGAGCTGTAATTAGATCGTAACCAGGGCTTTTTTTCTTGGGGAGATTGGTAATGATCAGTTTGACTTGAGTGGGTGTAAATGCGTTGGGAGGAAGTGAAAGGGGTAAAGGTGTGTCTAGTTCTTTGTTAATTTCTGTTGTGTGTTGTAAGTCTTGGATGTTAGGATGTGCTATGAAGACAGATGAGAGGTGAGTTGCGAATAATTCAGCTTTTTCTTGGTCTGATTTGGCCCAGGAGTTATCGGCAGAGCGAAGAGGAGAGGAAGTTTGTTGAAATTTTAATATGCGTTTAGTAGCAGTCCAAAGTGAGTTATAGTCAGTTGTCAGAGATTTTGTGTATTCTCTATATTGATTATTATAGTGTGTTTGAAGTTCTGTTTTAAGTTTTCTTGTCAGTTGATTAAATTGTCTTTTGTGGGAAGGATACCTTGTACGTTGCCAGAGGGATCTCGCTCGTCGCTTCTGAGTTATCAGAGTTCGTATGTGGAGGGGTAAGTTGTACGGTATTCGTTCAGCTCGTATATTTGTGCAGTTGGACGTCGCTTGTCTTACGCTTTGTTGTATTACAGTTGTAAAGTTGTATACAGTATCATCTAGTTGTTGAGGTGTTTTGAGCGATGTTTTTAGGTTGATTTTCTCTTCAAGTAAGTCTCTAAAATAGTCCCAGTCAATAGGTCTGTTGATTAGTGAAGCTTTCGGAAGGGAGCGTTTGGGTGGATGTCTAATGTAAGAATGACGGGACTGTGGTCGGAAGATAATTCGTCTAATGTGAATATGTCAGTATGGAATGATGAAATATTAGAGCAGATGAAAAAGTCAAGTAAGTCAGGACGTTTATTTAGAGCAGTTGGCCAGTAAGTTGGTTGTGAAGGAGAGATGTAGGAGAAGGTAGACTGAAAGAGGGCATTATAAAGGATACGGCCTCCTGGGTTCGATACTCGGCTGCCCCAGCGAGCATGCTTCGCGTTGTAGTCACCACCGCTAATAAATCGGGTGCCTAAAGACTGAAAGAAAGAAAGAAACTGATTTTGGTCTAATGTTTGGTTTGGAGGGCAATATACTGCAGCTACGGTGTAACTGAAGGGTTCACTTTGGAGCGAGATAACTGTGGATTGCATGGAGTAAGTGGCTTTACTTGGTATAAGGAAGTGAGATAAATAATTTCTAATGAGGCTAGCGGAACCGCCATGTGCAGTACCGTCAGGATGATCAGTTCGGTAAATTTTGTAGTCTGTGATATAGAAGCGTGTTCTTTCTGTGAAGTGTGTTTCCGTTATAAGAGCAATGTTTATTCGTCTTTCGTGCAGTAGGATATCTAGTTCTTGTCTATGGTTAGTCAGTCCGTTTGCGTTCCATAAGAATATGGTGAGAGAGAATTGTGTGAGTGGCATTAAGGAGCAAGGCGAGGAAGCAAAGTGTTGACAACTGTGGTGAGGAGGGTAATGAGAGGGTTGAGTAAGCATTTGAAATCTGAAAGGAAGGAGTTCAATACAGTAGTGATGTCAGATGGAGAAGACTGAGGAGGCGCCTGAGGCGCCGGCGGTGGCCCGGCAACCACTTGGGCGTAAGAATGGTGATTTCTGCTGTTTGTTTCCATGTTATTCTGTTGAGGGGAGGGCAGCATGTTCTGTTGAGGAATTTTAGACTGCTGGCCGGAGGAATTCGCATGGTTGATTCTATTGATAGCAGAAGCATGGTTATAGATTGGATTCCGTTTTCTTGAACGTTGTAATTCTTTATAAACAATGCATCCTTTATAGCAAGCAACATGTTCACTGTTGCATAGAGCACATGTTGGCGGTGTAGTGCTAAGTTTACTGCACTCTTGTGAGAGATGATCTCCAGCACATTTAACGCATGTAGGTCGATGCTGGCAGTAACTTTTCGTGTGTCCATATTCTTGACATCTTTTACATTGCACAATGATGCGCTGTTTGTGAGGTTCTTCAATTTTGATTTTAGTGTGGCATAGCAGTTCGAGGTCGAATATCTCTTTGTTATTAGCGCTTGGTTCCAAGTCGACAAAGAATAACGGCAAGGTTTGTTTCGTTATCGGGTGGATGACTGGGGATATGTTGCGAGCAGAATGCCCATGTACCATCAGTTCTTGCTTGATAAATTCAGCAGGTGTACTCTGGTGCAAGTGCCTTATCACTACACGGTAGGCCTTTTCACTTTCTACTTGATAAGTATGAAATTCTGCTTTTTTGTCTTTAAGATAATGTACGATACTTCTATATCCCTCAATGGTTTTTGCATGAATAATTAGGTCTGTTATTCGGGCTTTGCATATAAAATTATTGTGTCCTATCAATTCAGTAAAGGCTTTGCATAGGTCGGAGTATCTTGTAACATTTTTTATGTATATGGGTGGTGGTTTCGGTTGTTTTAATGAAGTTAATGGGATGGTGTCCATTTCATCTGGGACTTCCAGCGGAGAAAATGGGTTGTAAGTGATAATTCCAGGAGCTACTGTTTCTTGTATGCGTTGAGCTAGATCTTAAGTGTTGACTACTAGGATTTTTTGAAATTTTTTGAGGTTTTTTTTGAGAACGGGTGGTTATCTTTTTATTTTTGGGTAGCGTGCTAAAGATAGATGTTTTCCTTTTGGATGGTTTGGAGTTAATTGAACATATTGATTCAGTCTCTGTAGATGAACCAGGATTAGTATTAGAAAAGTCTTGTTCATTATTAGAAATTAAGAAATTTAATTAGAAGAAAATTTAAAAAACGAACTATGAAAATAGGTTATATACAAAATAAGTGAAAATAATATTTACAGCGCTAATGAAATTATATACAATATTTATAAGTTAAGAAACACTTAAATAGAGTAATGTTAAAGTCTTACATCTACAAAAAGCTGTTCAAGTTATTGAATAATTAAGAAAGTCAAAAAAAAAAGTACTCACAAGTTTGAGGTTAGTCAATTGCACTTTATAAGAATCACTCACAGCACTTAAAAATGAGTCTCAACCAAAAGTTTTATTTATACATCCTTTATCTATACACATAGTATTTTCAAATTATAATAAATGTTTATTAATTTGTGCACTATAAACTTTTAGAAATTCGAGAAAAATTAGAAGAAAATTTTAAAAAACGAAATGCTTGTTTTGGTTATCAGCTGGTTAATGAATTATATGTAAAAAACAAAAAAAAAATTAATTACATTCGAACATGTGGAGTTATTGAGGAATGGTTTAAATGAATTTTCCCAAAGAAATATTTGAACTAAAAATTGTTGCTCTTTCTAGGTATAGTTAATTTACTTACTTTATAGAAAATTGTTGGAGCCGTTTTCGAGAAAATTGCAAAAGAGTGGAAAATCTATTCAGTAAAGTGGTGCTTCCGGTTTACATGAATTTTGTCATGTAAATTCCTGTCTAAGTATGAACTTCATGCGACTCTTCATTTTTTAGCTTTGCTGTTCATATATATATATATATATGTATATATACATCATTTTCTAAAAATCCTTTTTTCTGTCTCAGGGGATTTCAAAACATATATTTCTAAACTCGATATTGAAAATTTGACACGATTACAATAATTCTCTAACAACAGTTGTTAAAGAAAATAAAATAAAAAGTGATATGTGTTTCGATCCAAAAACGCCTTTAAGTAAAAAAAAATTATTTTTCGTATTCTGGAATCTGCAAAAAAAATTTAATGCCAGTTAATATCTCGGCCAAAGAATCATGGATCAATTTCATTTGAACGCGTTCTTCATAGCTCTGATTCTTCATCTCTCTGATTTACCCAGTAATCACATAACTTTTTTTTTATAAATAATTGAAGATATTCTTTATAAAAATTTAAAAGATATTCCATGTTTTTCTATATACTTATATCCAAACATAATTTCCATGCAAATATTGCAAACAGAAGCATGCATGAAAATAAATTAAGATAATAATCCCGACATGCAAACACAGACTATCTGTAAACTGTACAAGGTCGTAGATATTTATACAGATGTCTAGATGATAATACTAAAACAATAACTCCAATGTTCGAATGTAATTATTTTTTTTTGTTTTACATATAATTCTGTTTATTATTTGTCTTAAAATTTTATTTTGCCGGCAATTTGGCTGGAATTTTGTAGCGAATGCAGCGCTCCACTATTACTTGAATAAAAAAGTTCAAACATGGGGGTTATATTTCTGTTAATCGATATTTTATTATTTCTCTAAATGGGTTTACAGTGGCTCAAAGTGAAAATGATACATTTAAACAAATCAGTTTCAATTTTATATTTATATTTACTATTTGAGCAGGGGAATGTAGCAATCATAAATTAATACTCAAGTATTGTAATTACTTTTAATAAGCCAAAGAAGTACAAAAAAGTTTATAATATCAGCATATACAACAAATTTAAACACATACTGCAAAATTAGGTCAAAATGAAAATGATACACATTCTTTTTTCTAAATGAAAAAATGAAATAAAACAATTATTTTTATTCTAATACTTCGTGGGTAAGCCTTTATTAGCAATTACTTCATGAAGACGTTTTGGGATGGAATTCGCAAGCTTTTTCGTGTAGTCCGGTGAAATTTTATCCCATTCTTCTTGCAAAACCCTTTGAAGAGTTTCTTTATTCGATATTTCGTGTTTCCTTATTTCTGTCTCTAGTTTAGCTCAAAGATTCTCTATCATGTTAAGATTCGGTGATTGAGGTGGTGTTTTTAGAATGGTAGGACAATTGAACGTTAACCATTCTTGGACTAAATGTGCTGTGTGCTTCGGATCATTATCTTGATAAAACACAAAATCGTCTTTAATATTTAATTTTTCAGTACTTGCCCACAAATTTTGACGCAGAATGTCTATGTACTTGTGCTTGTTCATAATTCCTTCAATGAAGTGAAAATTACCTGTCCCAGCTGCTGACATACAACCTCATACCATTATCCCACCACCTCCATGTTTTACAATGGGCCTAACTTCTTTTCTTTTAATTCTTCTCCTCACGTAACCATGGCCATCTGACCCGAAGATGTTAAATTTAGATTCGTCGGTGAATAAAACTCTATCCCATAAGGTAGAATGTTTTTTTGAGTACTCTTCCGCAAAATGCACTCTGACTTTTTGATTTTTTTTACTGATGAAAGATTTCTTTCTAGCACCCTTCCATGAAATTTATTTTTTCTTAGAACGATCCTCACTGTCTCCGGGTAGACTTTCTTATGCAAATATTTTTCAATTTCACCAGCAAGTTTCGGGGCACTTAATCTGGGATTTTTCTTAATTTGTTGTAAAATCCATCTTTCATCAGCACCAGTAAATAATTTTTTGCACCGCTCTATTGTGTTGCACTGCCGAATGACTTTCCTGGATCATTTGAGCAATTTCTCTTATCGACTTCCCTTTCTGATAATGAGAAACTATCAGCTCGCGCTCTTTTAATGTTGTGTGTGCACCCATTTAAAAATAAAGCACTGAACTGCACAGTAGAACTCACTATAAATAACTTAATACCTCTTTCTAAGTCAACAATAACAAGTGACAAGCAAACAAGTGACAGTCAAACAAAAGGATAAAGTGTACCAAGGTCTATGTAAAATGTATGTACATGGTAAACATGGAGCTGTATAGTTTTCACTTTGAGTATATTTCTGTTACAATCAATTTATTTGCCTTCTAGTATTTAATACATACTTTTGCCAATTAATATTATTGTTTTTAAGTTTATTGTTATCATAAACAGAATAACTCTTGAATTTACAATTAAAAGTTTTATGCATGACGTTTCATTTTCTTCTTTCATTCAAACCTTTTAGTAAAGTTTATTTCCTTTGGTTTTTTTTATGAACATAAATTTTTACTTTCTCTTAACCTGCGATTGTGTCAAATTTGTATTTTGATCCAAAATACATGTTTTGAGATCCCCTGAGAATGAGAAAATGTTTTAGTGAATGGGGTGTGTGTGTGTGAATGTGTTTTATGTACAAAATATCACAAAACCTCAAAAATCGTAAGATGCTTAACTTCGAATTCCATTTAGGTTCTATTAAGATTTCATGTGTTATTGGAGATTGATCTAGGAACCGGCTTCTGCACAGAAATTAATCTCATTCAAGTATTAGCTGCCACTATCACCATCACCAACACTACCATAAAGGAGGAAGTATTGTAATTCGTGTCAAATTTTCAAAATCGAGTTTTCTTCGAAAATACTTGTTTTGAGGTCTCCTGAGTCCGAAAAAGTGGTTTACAGAAAATGCTCTTGTTTGTGTCTGCATAGTTAAAAAACGCTAAACCGTAGAAAGTTCAAAGTGGACATTCTGTACATTCTGTTTGAGTACCGCCATGGGATTCGACACTAAGTTGTCTGTCAAAATTCCTCAACCGGAATAACACTTTACTGAAAATTTTTTTCAGTTTTTTGCAACTTTGAAAATGGATCTCTTACCATATCAACTGCACACATAAGGATACAACTTTTATTTGAAACATTTCTTCGGAAAAATTCATTCAAGAGGACTTTAGAGGGAAAATGTAAGGTTGGTTATGTTTTCCTCTAAAGTGCTATATTAGTTGATCATATAAATCTATTATAATATCTGAATAATATTTTTAGAATTAAATATATTGTCGAAATTCTGAGTTATAAGAAAATAAGATGACCGGAAGTACGTTTTATCTGAAAAGTATTTTTCAGTTTTCTGCTATTTTAGGCTCCAAAGAGTTTCTTTAAATTTTGAATGCGAACTACACATCTAAAGAGCTAAAACTTTTTTTTTTTTGGAAACATTTCTCCGGGCAAAGTTGTTTAAAGGGTTTTTGTTGGAAGAGTGGGGTTATTGTTTTCCTAGTCGTCGTGAGAGTGTTTCATACCAGATTTTTCTATTATATCTTTGACAAATATATATTTTATAAAATTGTTTTATGAAAGGATGAATTTTTGTTTTTATTCAATTTAATAATTTTTATGACTTCTAAAACTGTTAGCAGTAATCGTCATTAGCTTGCAATTTTTAAAATAATGAATATCGTGTCTTATTTTCGATGAAATAATAATTGTTATTAAAGTGGCCAATTATTGCCAGACTTTACTCAGACATACTTGACAAAAGATAAGGGGATGATTTATGGCATTTCCAAGGACTGTCCTTATTTTTATAAAGAAATTGATAAATATAGTCTTTTAAACATTGTAGAATTGTAATATGTTTTAATCTCTTAACAGTATTTATTAGTCATTACTAAAGAAAAAGAGTTATTCATACATTTTATTACTCATGCAGTTAACTGCGCAACAATTTAATCTAATAATTTAACAACCTTTTTTTTGTATTTCGACAATTTTTGTATTTATAGTTATATAAAGTTGATTTTTACTTTCTCTTATTGCTGTAGGAGAAAGTATTGGAATTGTGTCAGATTGAGTTCTCTCCGGAAATATACGTTTTGTGTATACACGATTTTCAGAAAAGTGGAGGATTAATTATTATTGAGTAAACCCCGAGGCCAGTGGCGTTTTAAACTTCTGTGAGGATTATCAGGGATGGTGGGAGAAGACAGTCTTTAGATAAGAGGGTTAGGATGGGCAGTTGTGGAATCATGGAAATTTTTATAATGGGATGTTATAAGCTGGTTGATAAAAAAATCTGTGTGTAAGATTAGATTGGAGACATAGTAAAGAGCGCTGGAGTTTTCCGAAGGACTTTGGACGGGAAGACGATTTTCTTTAAACTTCATATACTATTTACACATATGAAATACCTATCACTTTTATTGGAAAAAATGATTTTCCCGGGAAAAATGATTTTTTTTGGAAGGATTTCTGGTGGAAACAGTAGCTTTATGCTTTTCTTTAAAGTACCACTTCAGTATAATTTATGGTTTTACCACCTATACATTGTAATACACATTAAAAGCATAAAAGAAGAAAATCAACCGAAATTACATTTTACAATTTTGATTTTGGGAGGGGGAATTTTCTCGAAAACGGTTACAATGATTTTCCTTAAATCTTGGCATGCTGGTTGCATAGATGAAAATGTATCATTTTTATTTGAAACATTTTCCTGTAAAAATTGATTTTAGTGGGGTATTGTGGGTCGGTGTGTCATTGGAAAATGTATAAATTTAAATTTGCACAAGCGGTTATGGTTTTGAGACACAGAGCGCTCCACATATAAAGGCCAGTCAGGTATACAAATAAAATTCCTATCACCATATTTATAGCCAACTCAACTAAACACGGTAACGTTGCAATTTCAAAGAAAATTTCTTGATTAAATTGATATTAATTAGAGTAAATAAAATACTATTACACAATTAATAATAGTTTAATAAAAACACTTTCTAAATATTAACACCTAGTATAATATTATATTATAAGCTATTAAGACATTATTATATTTAGTCATAATTGCGTATAAATAATTATTGCAAAAATGGTAATTTCCATATGATTTATAATAGTTTCGTTATTATATATAATATGGTATGTTTTTAGCAATTTCTATAGAGGTTTTGCTTTCGTTAAGGTAATACAACTTCAAAAATATTTTGTATTGCATATTGGAAAGCGATTTCTTCTTTTCTATATCAGATTATTATTTAATTATATTTATTGTATAACTTTCTTAGTGTTCTTAATATTTTGTTTGTTTACAGTTAATAGTAGAAATGTGGCCAGTGGTAGTTGGAGCATGCATCTGTTTGATCTATTGGGTAGTGGCCGTGCATGATGATGGAGGTTTAGACAGATTGTAAGTAGTTAACCTTTCTAGCTGTTATCTCTCATAGGCGGCATTATGGATTTTGTGAATTTATGTGTGAGTGCTAAAGTTGAAACAGTCTTGGAATGATGAATGTTTTTCATAATATGTCATAATCATAATACAATATAAACTTCAAAAAAACAAATAAATTTCCAACAGTATAATTAAAAAATAAAAATCTAAAAATGCACCAATAAGACTAGGTTTGAATGTTAGTAATGGCAACCATAATGAGTTTTGTACTGCCACGAAATATGGAATATAATAATGAAGATATATAATTGATATTTTTATCATTGATTTGAATATTAAGATTATTACAAAGTTTATAAATACTTTTTATAAACATTTTTCATATTAGTATTTATTTTTTGATATATAAGAAGCATTTATTTTTGTATATGATTAATTTCAACTAAAAAAGAAGGGTAGTGAATTTGAGAACATACATTTATAAAATGCTTATAGTAGTTAGCACCGGCTCCGATTGGCGTTCTTTTGATTAGTAATGCACAAAACTTAAAGATAGTCGGTCTTCTAGTTCTCAAATGCCTCATTTTTTGGTATTTTAAGAAATTAGGCAGTCCGGGAAGTAATAAACGATGTATATGATTGCTTCTGGATGCATTTATAGTGTATGAGGTGAATGTATGAGGGAATTTATAAAGATCAAAGTGCCGTCATCAATTATTAAGTAATTTTTCAATCGTATATTTTACTTAGAAAAATGCTTGTAGGAATAAATCGAATACATAAAGAATGGTGATCCGAACGAGTGAACGAGTTGGACAGACGTGGGGTTATTTTTTTTTTTTTATAGTTGTTGTGGTTGGGTCCGCCAGAGCTGGAAATATCAATGATCGTACGGTTTCGGGCGTTCGCCTATCATCTGAATGTTTTGTTAAAACAGTGCGATAACACAGTCTTGGACAGAGCAAATTCAGTTTATACAATCCTAGTTTATAATGAAGGACGCTGGGTCCTTTAGCAGTAATATCAAGGTAACCTGTTCTAATTAGAACTCGGGACTTTCCAAAGGAAGTAGACACACTTGGACCTTGTGTGCTCATTTTCCCGGTACACACTCTGAAAACAGAATTAAAATTTACGTCACAGACTATTCTTCAGCCATATTTATATCTTCCCTTGATTTATACAGACATCATTGAGAAAAATTAGTGTAAACTTAATTTCTCACTCCATATTTCATGTTTTCTTTTACTGGTCCAGTTTACTGGAGGATGATTTAGAAGAGGAAGTGTACAGGCCGCCTGCTACACATTATTCACGCTGGTATACAGAAAACGATGCTGAATGGGATATTTGTCAACCATGAAATATAAGAAAAAAACCTAAATTACGCCAGCAGAATGATAATCTCCCAGTACGACTATTTTTTTTTTTTTTGTACTTGTATATAAATATATTTTTCTAAAATATGAGTTATTTTCTTTTGTAAAAATTATTTTTGTAAAATAAAGACAAAAAAAAGTGGGGAAAATGATTATGCTAGTGACGTTGATCAAGATGACATCACCCTATATAACCTTCTCCATAGATCAGTGGACTTTGATCAGCTAATCAATATTTTTTGTTTTTTCTATCTTCCAAGAATGCCTTCAGGCTGGCGGCGAGCCCCTATTTTTGATAAGAGAACAAACAAATAAGTGATTAAAATTTTTAAAATAATTAATTCTAGATATTAGGCTAAATGGGTGTGGCTTAATGGTGGAAGTATAGAATCCTAATTTCCCCCCTTTAATCAGAATAAATAAAAAATAAATAAGAAATTTCATGTGAACAGTCACACAACTTTCTTTTCAATTTTCGACTTTTGTACGTTATATTTAAAAAAAAATTAATCCCCCCCCCAGATGATGGAACAATAACCTATAAGTGATGTAATGGTAGTTTGAACTGATAGTTTGATGAACATACAAAACTCATTTTACAATTCTTGCTTGTTCTAATAACCTTGCATATTAGCTGGTGTGAATTAGCTTGGTGAAGAGTTTCTTCACTCTGTAAAAGTACTTTGGGTAGAGTCCGTTGCTTATTACAAACAAAGTTGAGTGTTTGACTCATAGCAAGCTCTTGAATGTTAGATTGGCTGTTTTCATCATATCTTGTTTAGTCTTTTTTAAGTGTTGAATTAGCTATTCAAGATTGATCTTGCGATTTGCTAGAGCCCTCTGGCTGCCGAACTTTATATCCGATTCCTCCTAGCTTTTAGTGAGAGCTAGAGACAGGTTCTAGGGAGAAGCTAAGCTGTCAAGTACAAACTTTACGAAATTACTGTGAAGTAGGTGTGACAGAGAGCCAGTCAAGAGCGCTGGAAGATTCGATGGTCGCTCGGTACGGCTGGTTATGGCAACTTGGACTTCAGCGCTTGTGGCTAATTTTTTTCTCAATAGAGGGTAGCTTCATATCTTCTCTGCCCTCCCAGAACTCCCTTACAACAAGTTCTACAAATAAAAGTAATAGGTTCATTAAGAATAGTACGGACACCAAGAAGAAAAAAAAATCGGGGATGGGCCTTCCTTCAAATTTACTTATTTGAATCTGTGGCGATATATCTTTATATCAATATCTTTATAAATAGCACTTAAGAGGAATGTCTGATGTTACCGCTACCTCAGACCCTCCCAAAATTAGCCATTTCTTCAGGGATCTTGGGGTTCCTGTATCTGATTCTAAGAACACGCAGTTACAGTGGCACTTCCAAGACATTCATACAACTAACGTAGGGCCTGCAGAGATGGTTATATAAGCAACTATTTGGATTTAATGACTCCTCCAAAGGACAAATTCTTGCTCACCCCAAACCAAACACACTAAGCATAGATACCGATTATATCGTCTATAAATTATGATTCTTATGGGAGGCATAATAGTGCTTCCAGGTAGAATGGATTTGACTTTAGTTAGCCACTAAATAAAGGCACAAATAAAATTTGACCTCAAAACATCAAAAGTCACACTCCGGTTGTTGGATTTATGTCAAACCTCACTGGTGCCAGGATGAGAGCACTAACCCTACAGCATCCCTTCCAGATTAAGTTCTTTGAGAAATTTCAGGATCTGAGAAAGTTCTAAGGAGGGTATATCGTATATCTTCCCCCAATACCTGGTAACTACCAGGCTTCCAAATATGCTCTGGATAATAACATTCCAGCCCGTTACAAGGTGTATTGGAGTCTTTTCTATCTCCTCACAGAAGCTGCAGGCGCTATCGTGTTCTAAGTTCAGCTACTTCAGGTGACTCTCCCCCTGATTCTAAAATACTCCGTGAGGGAAACGTGTATGCGAAGCCTATTTTTACTCGACATGGTTCACATTTTTTTTCTGGATATAACCGCCCAGACAGATCTTAGCTTACTTCGGTTCTAGGACGGTTTTCCAGAGCTATGCTTCCTCCTCATTACTCAGCTCTTCTCGGAGAAACTGGTTGCTTGTTCCATAAAAAGGGTTCTGGCCCTATAAAGGGGAATATCGCGCCTTTCCATGTCCACCATCTCATTACTTTCCACGCCAACATCCCTGTGCATACAAAATACAGGGTAATTCCATTGTTTCTGCCCAGGTCATTCATACCGAAGGCATTTCTATAGCATTTTTTAAACTGACGAGCTCAGCACTGACGGCCTCTGGCTATCGAATAGGATTACACCCCCTGACCAGGGTAAATTGAAAATATCTTCTAATTGCATGAATTTCCACCTGGAAGATACTGGGAAACTTCCCATAGGCTCCGAATGTCTGGTCGTTGGCCCCAGTCCCCTCAGAGGCCCTCGTCGCATCTGTGTACCTGGCCAAGGTGTGTTCCTGGAATCCTTAGAAGAATTCCAAGTACTGGCAGGTTAATCACTCCCTTGTTCAATTTCTAAAAACATTTTTTTATACTGAGGAAACCTCAGCCTAATCAAAATATGTATATACCTCATCAAAAATCAATAGTGAAAACTGGGTACGATCACAATAGACCTCTTAGCAGCAAGAGAAAGTAAAATTATATTGTAATATTTTTGTTTTAATAAATACTTGCGTAATATTTTTTATAAAAAAAAAAAAAAAGTTGATCTGAATCTTGTTACGAACTCATTTTACAAGTTATTTATACTATTTTTTAACGAGAAATGAATGTGAAATTTTTCAGTAAAACTTCCGCTCAGTAAATAAATCCGGAAACCACAAACTGCTCTATAGACATTAAAAACAGAGAGCTAATGAATGAAAGGAAGAAGATCAGAGTGTGGGAGCCAGTGAGCTCTCAAGGAAAGAAGTGGCAAAATAAGAAGAAATTGGTAATTAAACACAGCAGAAGCAATTAATTAGAAAACATGAACTAAATTAATGCGGTTACCAATCATCGGGAGAAAGTTATTTGTATTACAGAATTATATTTCCTATAAGGAGGTGCCCAGCCACCCTCTCGTTGTTTGGTTTAATCTTTGCCGTGACATTTTTTTTCTTATCCTCTGGACCGCAAGTTTGATACAAAATTCGCGTTTTATGTATTTTCCCCTTTTGTTTTTGTTTAAATCTTTCTTATCTGGTTATAAGCACTTTGGCTCCTATATTGCAAGCGCTATATAGTAAAAGAATAATAAATAATGAAACAGTTCAATTAAAGTTGATGAGCGGATCATCCAAAGAGGCCATATTTAAATTTAACCGAGATATTAAATCTGGTATTTTAATCCGTCGTAGCATGTATATTCATTTGGTTCCTGACCGGTTTCGGATTTCATCCATCATCACAGCAAATTCACCAAGTTCGTGTAGAGCGTTCACTACAACGTAATATTTCTGTTACACTCACATTTATAATATAATTATGTGGGGAGGTTATAAGGTTATGTTACTATGTGTGTGTGTTTAATGACAAAATGGAATTATTATAAATTATGATTAGACATTAGAAAATAGTGTATTTTGATAAAAAAAATGCAATAAATAAATCCGGAACTATTTCCGATTTTCATAAACAAATTCACTACTTTTTAATGTCTAATCATAATTTATAATAATTCCATTTTGTCATTAAACACACACACATAGTAACATAACCTTACATGTATACAACCAACAACCGAACAAGGAACATTACGTTGACGTGAACTCTCTATACGAACTTGGTGAATTTGTTCTGATGATAGGGTCAGGAACCAAATGAATATGCGTGCTACAAAGGATAAAATACCAGGTGTTATCCAGCATTGCGGACCCATCCACATATTCAACGACATATTAAAGCTGTTATTTCGTTTATTAAGTTTTAATAAACTTAAAAAAATTATTGAAATTATTAGATGGACTTAAAAAATCATAAAACCGTATCATGTATATATCTGCGTGCAACCAGTATGGGAACACCCTTATCGCAACTAAAGCATGCAGCGGCAATTTAAATTTTAATCCAATTGACGCTTCCAATTTTTATTAATGTAATTTAGATGCTGGTACCATACATTGTGCCGAAGTGGGTTCTTTAGAGGAAAGCATGACGCTACTATTCCCTCAGAATCCCCAGGAAAATGTTTCACTTAAAGTGATAGTTATGTTGTTGTTGTGTTATGTTAAGTGTAAGTTGTTATGCGAAGTTTGAAGAAAAATCGTTACAGTGGAGCTGTATCCGACAAAATCGCGAAAAACTAAAAAAAAAGAAAAGACTATTCAGTAAAGTCGCACATCCGGCTGATGGATTTTGACCTTAACCTTCGTCTCAGATAACTGAATATCAAGTTTGACCTTCCTGCGAGTTTTCGTATAGGAGTAGAAGTGGGTAGCTAAGAAGGAAATCTAATTTCAGTGTTACTTTTTTGAACTTCATATAGTAATAGTGAAAGACAAACAATACATAATACATACCAGAGTTTTAAGGACAAATTTTAATTAGTTTAGATATTATTTAACAGAAAACATGTACAATGTACGGTTATACGCTGAAGGCGGTTACTCACTCCGTGGGGTAAAACCGAGTGTTATATTCTCAGTCTGGGACATGGAACACACAGCAAAAGAGCTGACGGTTTCACAACCTTCTGTTTCTTATTTGATTGTATTTGAGCCAACGTCTTTCATTGAGTGGGCTTATAAATATCAAAACATTGAAAAATCCATTAGTAAAATGGCACTTCGGTTGACCGATTTTGACCAAAACCAAATTCTAGCACTGCTTTCAATGTATATTAATATTATATAGGGGTAGAATCATACATTCCTCCGAAGTGCTACTCTAGATAAAAGCATAACGCTAATGTTCCGTCGAATGGCCCCAAATCAATTTCCCCAGGATAGGTAGGTATGTATGTGTGTGTGTGTGTGCGCGCGCGTTTTTGTGAGTGGATAGTGTACGAAGTTTAATGAAAATCGGTGAAGCCGTTTTCGAGAAAATAGAGAAAAACTGGATAAAAAAGAAGTCGCAATTCCGGTTGATGAATTTTGTGCGAAATCTTTGTGTGTCACTTGCGGTGGTAGTAAAGTAATAAAAACCGTCTCTTGTTTGAAAGGTTAGTTTTTGAGATGCTTTTTTACTTTCTCTCACTCCTAGTAAGAGGAAGTATTGTAATCGTGCCAAATTTTCGATATCGAGTTTTCACCGGAAATATCCGTTTTGAGGTCCCCTGAGTCCAAAAAAGTGGTTTTTAGCAAATGGTGTGCGTGTGTGTGTGTTATGTGTGTGTTGTTTGTGAACAACATAGCTCAAAAACGAAAGTCCGTAGAAAGTTGAAATTTGATATTCCGTTTAGGTATCACCATGGGATCTGACAGTACGTTATCTGTCAATATTCCTTCACCGGAAGTACCACTTTACAAGTTGGACTTTTTAATTTTTTGCGATTTTCTCAAAAATGGCTCCGGCGATTTTCTTTAAACTTGGAACATCAACCACACATACAAAGAGCTACAACTTTTATTTGAAACATTTCTCCGGGAAAATGCATTTAAGGGCACTTTGGGAAAGGGGGGTTAGGTTTCCTTCTAAAGTGCTATTTCAGTTCATTAGACAATTCTGTCATCTAAATAATGTTAATTAGAATTAAATATGTTGTTGAAATTCCGAGTTTGAAAAAAATCGGATAACCGGAACTTTACCACTTTACTAATTGATTTATTCTCTTTTTCGCAATTTTCTCAAAAATGGCTCCGACGATGTTCTTGAAACATCGTATATAAACTAAACATACAAAGATCTCCAACTTTTATTTAAAATATTTCTTTAAGAAAATTGATTTAATGGCACTTTTAGGGGAGGTGTGGGGTTATATTTCTCTAAAGTGCTATCACAGTTGATCATCCAAACACAATTAATTAGAAATAAATAGATGGCCAAAATTCCGAGTTTTAAGAAATTTAGTAAACTGGAAGTGCGCTCTTAGTGAACAGTTTAAGACGGATTTCGTTAAATTTGATACACAAACTATAAAATTTGTCAATTATAATTTTGAGAACAGGATTAAGAGAAATTTGTGTGAGTGTTTCACACCAGATTTTTTTATATATAAAAAAAATTCCCCCCCCCCCCAATTACTAAGCATAATTCGCAATTACGAGGAATAGATTTGAGGAAAGTTGGCCAAGGATACAAATCAAACATATTACATACTTCTAGATTTCTGAACAAGGAGTGGCCACAGAAAAAAATAAGAAGGCAAATCCACTGCGACCTTGGAATCAGTTGTGTCTGTTTTTGGTTGTTCTTTCTTGTTAGAACAATTTTATTTTATCTTCAAATTGGAATTTGCAGTAGGAAAACATGCACTTTGTGTGGTGATGAGCCAACAAGTTGCCATCTGGTTGCATACTTGACTAAACCACCTCTCTTAGAGGTCGTTTTGTGAACTCAGTAAAAGATTTGTTCGTGTCGTCAGGCCGGGAGGTACTCTCAGGGTCGCCAAGACCTCTGTAAAAGTGGTTTGTCCACTTCCCACTGTAGAAATAGATCTACCACTGATGCCATTGTTTGCATCTTTAACAGTGGACTACTCGCTACACAAAAAAACTTCTGCTTTAGCTATAATCATCGTTTGTAACAATTCACAAAATAAAGTACAAAAAAAAATGAATCTCCGACAAATTGCATGGTTTCCTGAATAAAGGACCCAGAAAAAAAAATAATTAAAAAAGTTGGTGTGAAACACTCATACGACTTTCTCTTACTCCTAATTCATACAATATAATCCATACATTTGCTTGAAAAAGGCAAATTTAAATTAAAACTAAGAGACAAACCTCAGATACCCCTCTAAAAATCATTTTTTTGAAGAAAAATTTTCCAAATAAATGTTACGTTTCTATGTATGCAACAAGCATTCCAAGTTTTATCGTAAACATTGTAATTGGTTTTGTGAAAATTACGAAAAATCTCAAAACCTGTTCTGTAAAGCGGCACTTCCGGTTAATCTATTTTCTTCAAATTTAGCATTCCATCAATGCTTCTAATGTTTATTAATATTATATAGGTGGTAAAGCCATATATAGAATACTTAAGTGGTACTTTAAAAGGAAGCATAACGCTACTCTTCTCCCTGAATCCCTAAAAAATCAAATAAAAGTGATATTTATTTATATGTGAAGATGGTATACGAAGTTTAAAAAAAATCGTTGGAGCTGTTTTCGATAAAATTATGAAAAACTGAAAAAAAACAAAACAAACAAACTGAAAAGACGCATTTCCAGTTGATGGATTGAAATGTTATTGGTGTGTTGTTGTTGTAGTGGTGGTAGCTTGTGGCTTGAGCGGTTTAGTAAAAGGGCTTGTAAGTATATATGTTTAACAGCTGAAGAGCATCTAGCTTGGCTTGTTTCTATCTAAAAAAATTCGTTTGATATCCCAGCTTAGATTGGCAAAGCTGAGTAAGTCAATTATTTACTTCAACTCCTGCACCTATGTTTTTGACAGCCTCAATATATGCACCTTATGAAAAAACAACGCTCCAGATTCCTTACTCCACTTCCTTCTCTCTTGTCCAGTCTTCGAACCTTCCAGATCTCACATATTAAATAACTTTATATTAACAGACTTCCCTGACTCTAATAATTATGTAAACATCTTAACCATTAAATCTGTGCATCAAATCAACGCTATATATGATTATGTTAATTTATCGTTAAGAATAAGAAGTTTTTTATTAAATGAGTGGTAATTTTTTATTTTTTTTCTTCTTTAATTAATCTGAAATTAATTAATATATATGGTTGAATATATATGGTTCTGTTCTATTTGAAAAATAGTTTTTATTTAGGTTTATACTTAATCCTTTAATTTTATTTTATTCTCTATGTGTAATAGAAATTAGAATTAAGCTAATAATGTTTTGTAAAAAGAACAGTAACGATGCGTTGTTAGAAAAAAGGGAAGAAAAAGCTCTTATAGTAGGATATAGTTACACTTCCACAAACCCATATTTAGACATTTGTATTTTATATATTAAGTACATTTTTGTGTAGTTCTATTTTACGTTGTCAAACTCCATGCTAAGGGGAAACCCCAAAAGCATAATGTAATAAATAAATAAATATGTTTAAGAGAGAAGTAATAAGAAATATTTATGAAAACACTGGTAGATTAAATTGAACATATAATCTTTAATGATATTTAAATATTTTACAATATCACAACTATTATCTTTATGAAAATAATTATTTATCTAGATTTAATGCAAGCTCTTATGTTGTAGGTTATATCTGGCACTGATTCCTAAAGTGTTCTGCTTCGGTGCCTACAACAAACTCTCTTGAAGGAATGTCTTCTAATTGTTCGTTCAATTCCTCCCCTGTGAGAAGGGGGTAGGATAATGCTATCAAGGTTCATGAACTCTCCCAGTAACTGGACTTCTTCTATCTGGCTTACCCTTTTGAATGTTAGGATATTCTTGAAATAATATTTTTCAAATAAAATATGTTTCTGGCATCCATCACAGGATCTTGCCCGGAAAATCTTCATGTCTGATGAGTTAGGTGCTAGTGTCTAAACGGAATATCAAGATTGAGCTTCCAGCGATTTTTCGTTTTTGAGATTGAATATTTCGTACACACTCACGCACTCAGGAAATGATAAAACATTTATTTCCGGTGAATACTCAATTTCGAAAGTTTGACAAGATCGCAATACTTCCTCTTACTGTAGTCTCAACATACTTATAATTGACCAATTTTTTCAAACAAAATTTTCAAACAACGGAGGTCTCGCGTTCGAGCCCAGTGCTACCCTTTGATTTTCGCTTCCTAGGAAGGCTCCGGGCGCTAATGACCATAGATGTTGAAGCGCCTTAAATTAAAAAAAAAAACATAATATTTACTAACGTTTAGTTGTTTCAATATTTTAATATCAATCGGAGGATCGAGACTAATAAAACGATTTTTTTTTGAGGAAAGTATAACCTCCACCCCACCCCCCATGAACTTACTCGGAAAAAAGTTTTAGATCTCTGTATTCATAGTTTTTAAAAACATATTTAATGAAATCCGTCGGTATTTTTATGGAGAAAATCGCAGAAAACTGGGGGGAAAAAAAGGACTGTTTAATAAAACCGCACTTCCAGCCAACGGTTTTTTTCAAACTCAGAATTTTGTCAAAATATTTAATTTCTAATTAATATTATTTGAATGATATAAATTGTATAATAAACTAAAATAGGACTTTAGAGGATAACCCTATCGTTACCCCGAAAGCCCCGCCCCATAAAGGAATTTTCTTGGAGAAATATTTCAGAACAGTTTTATAGATAACTTCCTGTCGAATCCCATAGTAATACCTCCAAACGGAATGCCATGTGTAACAGCAGCCAAAGAGAATAAAGAGAAGAGAAACGAACCCAACCACTCTCTCGGACTGGAGTGGGAGAAACATTTATATAGAGCGACGGACAGTCCAGGGGGATACAGTTCAATACAGTTCATACTACTGAGTTCATACAGTCAATCACTACGTGTCATTACCCATTTTCCACTCTACCATACAGTATCATTACAAGTGTAAAGTCTAGGCAGTCAGTGTCACTCATTATTATTACACATAGTTAACCAGTGTTAACCCAGTCTTCTTATTTCATCAACCAGACCCAAATTCTCTCCACCCTACTCATCCATTTTACCATGTTTATACTATCTGCGAGTTTTCGTTTTCACGCTATGCTGTTCATATAAATATATATTTTCTAAATATACACTTTAATTATATACTATTATAACTATAATATTTTCTAAAAAACACTTTTTCTGACTCAGGGTACTTCAAAACATGAATTTGCTGTGAAAACTCGATATCGAAAATTTTGACACGATTGCAATATTTCCTTCTTATTAGGGAGTTAATTCCCTTTCATTCAAATGTGTTATAAAGATCAACAAAAACGTTAAATAATACTTGCTATTAAGGAAAAAATTAGTTCTGCATATTTGCCTCAAAGCTTTGCTAAAATATGCTTCTTTCCTTCAGTAATGTAGATTTACTTCCGTCTATGAAGAATTGGCTGAAAACGTACTTACTATTGTGCTCAGATATGCGTTATCAATTCGCTAACTTCAAAATGGAAGCATTCAAGAATAGCGTTTTTAAATCATGTACGGTTGGTTGACCAAATGAAATTTCCAAAAAGGAAGGTAAAAATAAACGTTGCAAATTTGTTGCAACGTTTGATCATAGAATAAAAGTGATATAAATATCAGAATGAATAGAAACGTGGAATAAATGATGCGCCAAATATGAAAAAGTGGGATAATGTTGCAATAATATATATAATTTAGTAAATGTAAATTTTGCTTTTAATTATCTTATATCTATCTCTCTCTCACACATACACTCTCTCTCACTCTCTCACACATACACTCTCTCTCTCTCTCTTTATAATTTCGTCTGCAGGTCATCTATTTCTTTATTTTTAATAAATTTTTTGTTGGGTTGTTAGTTTTTTCTAATCGTGATAACATATATTTTTCACATTATAATAATAATTATGTGAAATATTTTGAAATATAAATTATCAAAGGGGGCGCGCAAGATATTTTTGACTACTTCACACAAAAAATAACTTTTCTGTAACTGTATAACATTGCTTCTGCTGAACTTGCAGTTAATTAAATTTAGGCCTAACTAATAGATTCCCTCCATAATCTCCTAAACTCAAAAATCTCTGGAATATTTCAAATAAAAGTGTTAAATTTATATATGTGCAGTTTAACATTCCGTTTTCGCGGAAATTCCCAAAAAATTGCAGTAACCTATTTCCTAAAGTCGTATTTTCCGTTTAACCGTTTTGCTTCAAAACTTGGAATTTCTAGAAATGAATTTAGATAGTAGAATCATACATTGTACTGAAATGGTATTTAGAGATAGTACACAACATTTTTTTTTTTAATTCGTTTTCGAAATTTCGTGAAGATAGATTTGCGGCTAAAAGGTTAGGATGTGATAGGAGTTTTTGATGGAAGCTATCGTAACGAGTTTTGGCAAGTTCAGAAACGAATGGAATTTTGAGATCATTGTGGATAGTTAGATTACTGACCTAAAAGGGTATGTTTAGTATATGACGGAGGGTCTGTATTTTGTTAAGGTTGGATCGTTTTGCAGTTCCGTAAAGTTCGAGTCCCTAAGTCCATATGGGAGTGTAATAGCAGAGAGAGAGAAAGACAAAATGACAGGACCACTCTCTCGGACTGGAGTGGGAGAAAGCGACGGGAAACGAATAGGAAAACAGTTCATACTACTGAGTTCATACAGCCAGTGACGTTACGTGTCATTACCACTCTACCATACTCTATCATTTCAAGTGTAAAGTTCAGGCAAACAGTGTCACTTATCAAATTATCGGTGTTAACCATATTCTATTAATTCATTCTAACCAGACCATTTCTCTCCTTCATCAAGCCTATTATATTGGAGAGGGGATGATGCAATAGCAGAGAGAGAGAGAGAGAGAAAATGACAGGACCACTCTCTCGGACTGGAGTGGGAGAAACCACATAAATACAGCGAGGGGAAACAGATAGGAGAACAGTTCATACAGCCAGTGACGCTACGTGTCATTACCCATTACCACTCTACAATACTATATCATTTCAATTGTAAAATCCAGGCAGACAGTGTCACTTATCAAATTATATAGTGTTAACCATATTCTGTAAATTCATTCTAACCAGACCATTTCTCTCGTTCATCAACACCATTATAGGAGCCAAGAGAGATAGATACAGTCGTGTTTTATTGTAGAGTGTTAGTTTTGATCGTTGGTCGAGTAGTCTCTTTAGGAGCTTGTATCTATTATTCAGTTCAATGCGTTTAAATCTTGTGTGTGGATTACAAGTAAGTCGCTTGTCCAGGGTACAGTCCAAGGTACCGCACATGGTCTGCTGAGGGAATAGGTGAGTTATACTCGTACAAGTAGACAGGAGCAAAAGTCTATACTTTCATTTCTGTGGGTTGATTTTTATTCACCATTTTTGAAGCCAGGATTCCAAAGAAGCGATAGACTTAAAAACAAAAAAATAACTTTAAGTAAGGACGCACTTCCGGTTGAAGGATTTTTGGCTAATAAAAAGTCCTCCTGTCCAATATAGTTGTGATATCTAAACGGAATATCTAATTTAATATTCCTGAGTTTTGTTTTTTTCTATTTTCGAAATTATTTTTGTCCACACACAAACGAGAGAAATTAGGTAAAACTGTAGTTGAAATTTGAATATTTTGGCATTGCGTTCTTTACACAGTGCATAATACAATTTATTAATTTTTATAATATTATTCATATATTTATTGACGACCATGGTCTAGATTTGTTATTCTCAATTTCTACGATTATAATTACGCGTAATAACAGGACAACAACTTCCTTAATACAGGAAATAGGAGTTTAACATTGTATTGGGTTTAGCCTTGCAACCTAAATCATTGAGACGTAATGAAGGTATTACAAATCATATGAAGGATATGGCATAAAAGCTTCCTTACATACAAATAGGTTACAATGTCAGGTTAACTTCCAGTTAAATTAAATTGTGCAAATACTATCGGCTAGAGAAGTTTTTTTTTTTTACTTTCTGTTACTCTTGGTAAGAGGAAGTCTTGCGGTCAAATTTTCTAAACTTAGTTTTCACCGGAAATACAAGGTTCGAGGTCCTTTGAGAATGAAAAAAATGTTTTTAGCGAATGGTCTTTGTGTGCGTATGATAAAGCAACAGATACTGTCAGGATTCTACAGTTAAATAAGAATAAGAGAAAGATTGCCTAAGCTAAAGAGCGGCCAACTGGTAGATTGTTGTAGTCTTGAAGGTTGAAGACACTATATGTTTTAGTAGAAAACTCCCTCGCATTTATGGTGGACAAGCTCCCTGAATTCCCTTCCTTAGCTCTGCTGGGGGTAAGTAGGCGGATCTTGATTTGCCTAGAACATAATGTTGAGGCAGTTTAGATCCTGCTACGTTTCCTGCAACGTCTTACGCGACATTTATATGGATCTTTGTACTTCTGCAAGTCCATCACAATATTATCAAACTCTATAATCCTTCATTGATGTAAACTTCTATCAACTCTTGAAGGCTAAAGATTCTTTACAAAATTTTTTTTATTCGATTTTCTAGAAAAATTATAAAAGAAGAAGAGATAATATTTAGCGTGAAAATAGCATGATTTCACAACTATCATGCAGTTTCCCATAGTCACTTGCACTCGTTGTCACTTTTTTATTCTTTTGACAAATAAACATTTTCTAATTTCAGACAATTGATAAGGCAACAAGCCAGCATAAATAAATATTTACATCATTACCCATATACGTCATTATCATTTATTTACAATTGAGAATATAAAAGAAGATAAACTTGAATGCTATAGTGGCATTTATCACCTAATATTTGACAAATTTATCTACAAAGAAAGAGGACGTTGCCCTCTTTTATATTGATATGTATATCTCGATAGAAAGTAATGTTTCTGTAATATATGTCAAAAATATTGTCATATAGCTTGAGCATGTTATCGGGATCATATGTCTCGTTTTTTGAATGAGGAGTTAACCTGTTGCCATTAAACATGACGACAAATTGCCGTCCAATACATAGAAATTGCAATATGCCCAGCCGTTTTCTAGAAAACTGCGAAAAATTGGCAGAAAGAACACAAAGCCCCACTTCCGGTTGACAGATTTAGCTAAAATCTTCGTGTCAGAAGCGATGGTGATACCTAAATAGAGTATTAACCTCCTATTTTTTTTGTCGTTTTTGTGATATTTTGATCTTAAACAAACACACAAACAGAACATTCGCAACGAAACTTTTTTTTAGTATTTGGGGAGGGGGCGTCAGAACTATTTAAGAAAAGTTACTCGATCAGAGAAGTTTAATGTGAAATTTGATTTGACGAAGACTGAGCGCGAGGTCGAGGAAAAATGGGAATTTTAAGGGAGAGGAGCCATTGTGAATAGTGTGACTAAATACAACATCGACGATTATGCAAAGGATTTTGCAGTTTGAGGGATAGGAACGCTTTGTTGCTGCACATAGTTGAAGTTCATGTGTCCAAAAATAGTGATGTGCCACCAGTAAGTGATAGTAAGAAATACAGAAATGAATTACAGTGTAATACTGTTTGTATCGATATCTCTGGAACGTGGGCGTTCCTAACTTATTAAAATAAATCTAAAAAACATGATACATTCTGAAAGGATTAAGGGTGACCTATAATATTTGTACCATTTATGACTAATCGCCGGACTATCTTATACTTGAATATCACCTTGTATATATTATATAGTTAAGATAAATTAAATATCATGAAGAATGTTCTAATGTTTGAAGGTTAGAAGCGTGTGAACGCTCTCTATGGCGAAATACAAAAATAAAAAGAGAATCTATGTAAATTTTAAAATGACATTAAACCTGTCTCTATTATTTCTTTATAATTTTGTAGTTTGGAAAGGCCAATATCAAAATACTTAATTTTTATAAACTAAATTTTAGAAATGGAGTTTGCATCAGAAATGCATGTTTTGTAATTCCCAGAAGTTGCAAAAATATGTTTTTTTTAGCAACATAGTGTTCTTTGTGTGGATAGGTGCCCAGAATATCTCACAAACGAAAAAGCGCAGCAAGTTCACTCGTATTCAATATACGTACTACAACTGCATCGAATACGAAAGTTTCCGTCAAATCGTTAACACCGGAAAGAGATTTATTGAATTTTCTTTTTGCGACATTTTTCGCAAAAGATTCTCGAAAAAAATGTCTACAAACTTTAGATACTGTCTACCGACATACATATAGGCGTGTCCATTTTATGCATTTTTTCCAAGTGAAGTGATGACTTCTGGCAATAAACAGTTTTTCACCATTTTAAAATGTATTACTAGATTTCTAAATTTGAAGAAAAACGATGCTTTTACTGAAGGGACGATAGTTTCTGAGTTGCGCGGTATTTTCTGGAGAAAGATGCCGGCAATTTTCTTTAAACATGAAATGCTAAATACATATATATTCAATATGTGGATGGGCCTCGCAATGCTGGACAGCATCAGGTATTTTATCCGTCGTAGCCGTAGGAACCAAATGAATATGCATGCTACGACGGACAAAATACCAGATGTGGAACCCAATGAATATGCATGCTACGACGGATAAAATACCAGACATATATTATATTCCTTTCAATTTTACTTTCTCTCACTCCTAATAAGAGGAAGTATTTGTGGAAATATTGAGGTGTGTTCCTTGGTATTTTGTTTGGGTACTACTAACGCATCTTTCAAGAGCAGAATCCATCACCATAAGTGCGACTTTATTGAATTAGGTTTTCTTTCAGTTTTTCTGATTTTCTTGAAAACAGCTTCAAGGAGTTTTTTAAAACTTCCTATACTGTCTAAACACATAAATATCTCTAGCACTTTTATTTAAAATATGTTCCCTGGCAAATTGATTTTTGGAGACTTCTAAGGAAAGAATAGCGTTATATAGTTGTCCTCTAAAGTACCAATTCCATATAATATATATATATAGTTTTACCAGCTACTAATATTAATCCTTGATAATAGAGTCCTTGATAGAATGCTAAATTTGAAGAAAACTGGTTAACCGGAAATGCGTCTTTACAGAATAGGTTTTTGAGTTTATTGGAATTTTCTCATAAACGAGTAACAACGATTTTCTTTAAACTTGGAATACTTACTGCTCAGATAAAAACTAAACACTTTTATTTGGAAACATTTTCGCAGAAAAAAAAAATTGCAAACCACTGACGGTTGCCTTATTTAGTTAGCGGCGACTTTCAAGATGTAATGACCCTGAAGAGGCTCATTGCAATATGGGTCAGTCGGTTTTTAGCAAACCACAGTCACGGTCTCAACTAGGAAACTTAAGTGTTTTTCATTAAAATGGTCGTGGAAACCTGAAAGATGAAAAAAAAACTGTTTTTTTCGGGGATTTGTGTGTGTGTGTCAGTTAGGTTTAAATTTCAACCGCACAAATTTTTTGTTTTTGTATTTGATAGAGGCTGTGCTCTGTATAAGTCTGTTCAAGTATAAAAGTATAACCCCCACCACCTTTATTTTGTGGCCAGTCAAAAGTTACAATTTTAAAGAAATTTTTGTCAATTATAATTTGTAATAAATGCGGTAAGGGAAAGTTATGTGAGTGGTTCACATCAGATTCATTTTTCCGTCAATTACGAGCGAGACCTCATTAATATCAATCAGTCCTACGTAATTTAACATAATTCGCGGAAGACAGACATATCTACAATAAATTTTTTATGCGGAATTTAATGTTCTGTCGTCATATTACGATTTATCACTTACAAAAAAAAAAAAATTATCAATTAACTAAAAAAAGTTTGCAAAAATTCCAAAAATCGTTAAAAAAAGTTTTTTCTTGTCTTTATATATGTGATGCAATTTTGCAAGTAGATTTAACAATACTGCATCCTTGTTATTCTGTCCATATCGGTGGTATAGCTTCTTTAAAACAGATTAGATTGTTTTAGCAGAATCCATAAGTTAAAATTTTCTAAAAGAAAGTTGTAGAAATTGTATTATGCAACTTTTTTTTTGTTCAAGATCGTCTATTTGAAGCGCTAGTGGCCTCATGGCCTCTTGCCATGAACACCAAGTGATAAATATGACGGTATATTTTTTACCACACATACTTTTGATGTCGTTCATTTAGTTTAACACATTTATTTATTACACAATATACAGTAGCAAACTGACTGAAAAAAGTAAAATAAAAGGTGTATAATTCTGTATTTTATATTTTTTTATTTTTCTAAATATTTTGGGACATTTGTATCGTAGATCTCTCGACTTCTTCAAAGAGGGCAGCCTGCTATTCAGTAGATTTTACGAGCGATTTATAAAAGTGTTATATTTAAAAACAATTTAATTTATTTTTACAATTTAAAAACACCATTTGTGACAATAACCTTGGCAACAGGTCCAAGCCGAGTGTTGTAGGAAATAAATAAATAAATAACCAGCTGGATTAATTGTTCTAGAAACTAGAGGGAGGGGATAGAATAAATAAATAAATATTACATTGTTTTTATTTCGCCATATATCATAGCCATGATGTTATGTAGGGAAACTTTCGAAAAATTTTTTACTTTCTCTTTACTGCTTGCTGTAAGATCGAAATATTGTTATATTTATCGAGATCATCTGAAGTAGAGCATAACTCAAAAAACGGAAAATCACTGGAAACTGAAACTTTCGTATTTCTTTTAGATACTATAAAAGGGGACAAGAAAAATCAGGTTTTTTTGGGACAAAATCAGTCGACCGAATGTAATCACTTTGTTGAATAGGCTTTTCAGTTTTTAGTGATTTTTCTCAAAGACGGCTTCAAAACTTGTGAATAACGACTAATCATGAAAATAAGTAACAAACTTTAATTTGTATCATTTTTTCAGGTAAATTCATTTAAGGGGTGCTCCAGGGGAATGATGTTAGGCTTTCCTCTAAAGTGTGAGTTCAGTATATTATACGATACCATTGTCAATATAATATTAATAATATGAATCTATGTGTTGCCTTGATAGATACTCCACTGTGTTCCAGGCTGGTCTATGCTATCAAAATCTGCGCTGAGGAGAACTTGCGTATGGACTCTAGGAATAGGGATATGCATCTTCTCGGACAGCCAGACCGCACTGAAGGCACTTGGGGCATTCAGAATCACTTCTTCCCTAGTTAGGGAGTGTAGAGACTCCCTGGAGGCGTTGTCCCGGCACAACAAAGTGCGGCTGGTATGGGTGCCAGGACTCGAGGGGATTAAAGGTCTAGCCGACCAACTGGCCAGGAATGGTGCGAATACTCCTTTCTGTTCGCCAGAACCTGTTCTGGGAATAGCCAAAAGTATGGCGAGGGCGTCTCTGAGAGAATGGACACGGAGGGAACGTAATCGTCACTGGAGGCTAAGTTTTGGAGCAAGACACGGCAAAAGGTTATGCCAGAGCTGTGTAGAAGAAGAACCAGAGAGACCCTGGGTTTAAGCAGGTATCAGATTTGTCTGATAACGGGCCTTTTCACAGCGCACGGCAGGTTCAAGGTGGGATTGGTTGCTTCAGAGACCTTGTGTAGACTGTGTCAGGAGGAGGAGGAGACGGCCTCCCACTTGTTATTTGATTGCGTTGCGATCGGCAGATTGCGGTACGAGATCTTCGGCACGTTGAGATCGGAGGAAATCGTACTCCAAGAAGGACTGGTGGGGAAGGATCTGGACCTCATGAAGAGGGGGGCTTCCTCTACTAGGTATTGAGGGGTTGGCACAATAAGCCTCAACGGGTAGGCTGCAGTGCCTGGGTTTGAGCCCCTCCCGTGTCAATCTAATCTAATCTAATGTGTTGCCAAAATTCCGTGTTTGAAGAAAATCGATTAACCGGAAGTCCGATTGTTATGGTATCTTTCAGATGTACATTTTCGGTTATATGTGAAATTTGTAACTATGCAATAACCGTATACTATGTCACTATAAATAAAAATACTACGTAAATTCAGTAAGAGAAAGTCGTAAGAGTGTTTCACACCGGATTTTTGCAGTTCTAAAAGTAATACTTATATCAACCTATTTTAGAATTAGAATTCAATGGTTGTAACCTTGATAATGACCTTATCAATTTGTCTTTATAAGTAGACATGGGCTGTTCGCACCATTAAAGAATAAATTATATTCGATGTTCTGGTTTATTCAACTTGAGTTTATTAATAAATTATTATCGCAGGTCATTTTACAACCAAGCCTTAGAATGTACGGTATAATATTAACAATTACATTTTAACCATTTGTATTAAGCAAAAAAATTTCATCCTGCGAGCATTTCGAATGTGATTTTGAAGATGCCCTACTGAAAAGAACAAAAAAAATCTGGAATGTTTACTGGAAATAATCTGGAAAAGTAACTCAATTTCTTTAAACATCAAATTATTTATATTCTTCTAATGTAATGCTTTTAATATATATTAATATTATAGGGCCATATATTATATTGAAGTGGTAATCTAGAGAAAAGCTAAGGTTAATTGTTCGCACAGATTTCCCCAAAAAATCAATTTTCCCGGCGACAATGTTTCAAATAAAAGTGATTGGTATTTATATAATAGATAGTATACAAAGTTTAAAGAAAATCGCGAAAACCTGGAAGAAAAACCATTCAATAAAGTCGCACTTCCGGTTGATGAATTTTGGCTGAAACCTTCGTGTCAGATGCGATGGTACTACCTAAACGGAATACCAAGTTTGAGCTAGCTGCCACTTTTCGTTTTTTAAGATATTTTGTTCAAACACTGTAAAGACCATTCGCTAAAAGCATTTAGTCTCCAGTTTCCGGGACCTAGAAAACAGGGATTTCCGGGAAAAATTCAGTTCGAAAATTTGCAGTAAGAGAAAAAAATAAAAAAAATTTCTACATTTCCCCCCAAAAAATTACTTTTCTAAATGTATCAAGAATATAGCTCATTTAGATTTACTTTCATAGTCGTTAAAAACATAACGAAATAACTTTTCCTTTTGCAATAATTATACAGATGAAGGATGTTAACTTCTGTTTTACGATAAACTTTCAAGTGACATTAAACGTTTGACCATTCTACAATCTTTTGCTAAAAAACTAATTAAGCACATTCTGGTTATGTATTTTTTATTCAACCTTGGAAATTATTAAGATTCGAAAACCTATATTTTGACTAGTAAAATATTTATTAGTAGTTATTGTTGTACCTTTTACAAATCAAACTAAATTAAAGTTAAAAAAAAGGTGTAACAACCCTGAAGGGGGTCATTGCAAGTTGGGCGAAACGTCGGTTTTTAGTACACCACTGACGCGGTCTCAACCCGGAAACTCAAGTGTTTTTCATGAAAATGACTGCGGAAATCTAAAAGATCATTAAATTTAAGTATCTACAGTGGAGCCTTAAATAATAATGACGTAAATTAAATGAATAACAAAACGCCAACTCATCACTATGGCCCATAAAACTTGTGGAAAGAATGGTTTATTTAGGTGTAATGGGATCCGAATCATTAATGATTCATAGGATCCGAAGAGCGAAGAAGCAGACATAAAATAAATCAAACGTTAGTCACACTTCACCAAGACCAGACTAGAGAAGGAGAATTCGATTCATATATGCGACAGCAGAGGAGTTCATAACAGTAAAGGTCATTTAAGAAGGGTTTTGAAGGAGGGGTGGGATTGTGCCTTTATATAAAGGGCCATTTCACTTTATTATACGAATCTATCATCTTTATAATATTGATTAGAATAAAATTTGATCCCAAAATTCCAACTTTGAATAAAATTGCTTGACCGGAAGTATGATTTTACTAAATAGTTTTCTGCGATTTTCTTCCCCTAAATTCACCTTAGGTTTCATTAAACTTCAATACTAACATACATAATGAGACAATCTGTCTACTATTTGTCAATTAATTGCAGTAAATGAAGACGTGTGAGTATTTCACACCAAATTTTTTAGCTTGTTTAATTAACAAACATAAATATTGTTTACATTCAAATTTTTTTTTATTATAATTTTATGTTTCAATGGTTTTATTAGAAAACTAATTAACTCAAATTTCATTCACGATTGTCAATTCACATTTCCATATCTTACTAAGCTAATAATAGGTCATAGAAAGAAGTAGAAAATAAATGTTGAAAGAATAGTTTAAAAAAAAAATTACATGAGAAATTACGATTTCTTAGAAATTATGAAAGCAGTGGAACTTTTACATAAAAAAACAACAAAAAAAACAATAGAATCGTCTACAAAATGTTTGCTATAATAGTTTAGGATTGATAAAGGATGAATCTGAATGCCGGTCGATTGTGCTAAGTAGATACTTTCTCTTTACAATGTCAGTTTTTCACATTATATGAATATGTATGTATATATTATTTGTCTGATGTAATTCAAAGTATATAAAAAACAGCCTTCTTATTGACTACTGACCTCTATTCTCCTTTACAACTGTCTCTGTATGTGTCCACCTCTGTCTGTTCTCTTCACACCGTATAATATAAACACAAACTGTAGGTTTAATTTTTTTTTTTATTTTCAGAAGATTTCACTTCCTGTAATATTAGAAGTTCTAGCTTCCGTCATCGTACAACCACCCGCGTTACTTAAACATGCCATTTCATATTATTTTCTATTTATTTGTTACATTTGAGTTTGTCCTGTAATATGCTTATATAAAGAACGCTTAGCCTCCACTATCAGAATAAGTTTGTCCAAAGATTAAATAATTTTTTTTATTTTATTTAAAAATCTGAAGAAATGCCCGTAAACTTTGTTCAATCTGGATCTTCAAAAAATTAGTTCTTGCAATTTCTATAATAATTTTGTTAATCGTAATGCTTTGCAATGCAGAAGGCAGTGATGTAACCTACCCTTGCAGCTGATTGTTTGTCTTTGCTTGAAGTAAAGAATTAGAACTCTGATTTCTCAACAGTCAACGTCTTTTATTTTATTTTAGTCACTACAGTGAATTTTTAATCAGTTTATAGTTATTGCAATCCTGCGTGCAATAAATTCTTTTAAACAAATAATATTATTTCGAAAAACAAAAGTCACATATTCAGAGATTTAGTGAGCGGGTAATATTCGCTTTTCTTTCCCCCATAGCCTTGCGATCGATCGTTTTCCGTACAATTTCTGATAATGATTCATTGATAAAACGTTACTCATGCAAAAAAAATGCATGAAGTTTAGCGTTAAACCACATGCAATTAGATAGATTGTAATGAAACGTTGTTTCATTCTGTTACGGGCAAGTCAAGCAAACAAACGTTTAGGGGAGCAACAATAATTCTTGAAGGAATAGTTATTCTCTTCTATCTAAAGGATGTGCTACATATGGATGCTGTCACATCACACATGTTTGTGGGCTGATTTCTGGTTTGGCCAGGGATTAAGATTTCTTAGGTTCAAGGTACTAATTCGTAAAGATTTAAGTAGAACTCTATAAGAGCCGTCTGACTGACTATTAAAGAAATATTTGTCACTAACAAACTAACTCCTGCAATTCAATCCAGTCCAAAGAAAGAAGTTTGACCGGAATATGTATTCACTTGGAAAACTTTCTGATTGTTATCTGTGCAATTCATTAACTAAATCTCCAGACCTCAACATATATTTTGGGCTAAAAGTTTTAAATCATTTCTCTTGAACTTTTTATAGTTACTGTTTTCTAAATATTACTACAACATCCGAAGAAGGGCGATTTTTATTGGGCTGTGTAAGCACATTACTATTTTCCTGGTATTTACATTTCTTCTCATCTGCGTACTTTTTACTAGGATGGCTTCTTACGTTTATTCACGAAGCTAGATCAACATCATTGAAACCTCGGATAGCTGCTCGCTCCAAAAGCCGAAAGCGTTCAACTAAACAGGAGATCTCTTGTTAAATATAAACCATTACATGAATTATTTTGGTCTAAAATATTTTTAAACATTGCAATTATCAATTCTGGATCAGGAATAAAGTATTGACGTTTATGAAGTAAAACATAGACCTTTTCTTGTTTTGAAGATTAATTTTACATCAAATCATAAATACACTGACCACTATGCAAAACGGAAATTATATAACGGAAAAAACAATTTGTGTTAGTTACACATTTGGGCGCAGCCAACCTAAAGCTAGAAAATAATAATTTAAAAAGTTAGAAATGACCAGTAGTTCTGACCAGATCAGAAATCCGTTTACCAATATTTGAAATTGTTTTCTTGATTTACTTAATTCATCCAACTTGTATAAATAGAATTTAGCAATATTCCTCTAATCATACTTCATAATAAGTATCAGATATGATGAAGTAACACAAGCATAAGTGAGATTTTTAACATTTCTGTCAAATATTTGCCTTTTTACACTTATCAGGCAAAACTATTCAGCATTTGGTGTGTTTGATGATTTTTGAAAGCGTCAATGTTTTCAGGTTTTAAGATTTTAGCAGATTTTCCTACGTTCTTGTCCAAAAAGAAATAAATTAAAATAAATTCAAAACACTTGAAGCTATACTAGCGCACCAACCAATGTGAAGTTAGCAAACAAATCAACTGAAGAAACTTACTGCAAAATGGGTGAAACGTCTGATACACTAACAAATCACTGATGCGCTCCTAAACCGAAGACTCGGTGTTCTAAATGACCGCGAAAGCCTGAAAGATAATAATATTTTTGAGATGATGTATTCTGAATCAATTATGTCTCTCGATAGTATTTAGACTTTATAAGTTAACCTCACTTACTAGACTCGCATTAGTCCTTAGTCGTAAATTATAGGAGTATACGTTTCAACATTTATAAATCCTATATTTTTTTTATGAAATACATGTCATTTCATTTGGGATTTCCAATTATTAAGGAATTGTGATTCATTCATGAATATATGCCCCATTTTTACCCTTGACGTGTCAGACAGTTGCATATTCTGCCCGCCCCTGACATAAATATTATACATGCTCATATATTATACAGATAGGCAGACTTTCTATAAAAGTACAATTTTGCATTCAGAATTCAAGAAAACATAAACTGAAATAAAAATAAAATCATTCTTTCATAGTTTTTTTTATTTCTAAATGAATAATATTAAGAAATATAACCAAAGAAATTTAGAAGCAACTGAAATTATGTAATTTCTATTGAGAGAGAGAGAATATTGATCAGAAGAAAATTCTGTTTACTCTGCTAATTGGATTTATAAGCGAGGAAAGGAGAGTGTGCTATCTTCAGTAACACTTGTCACGATCTTGTTACGTCTGTTATTTCATGGCATTTAGGTCGTGAAGTTTCTGAAGAAAAAAAGAAATCAGTGAAACAATTGTACTAAACCTGTAAGCCAATAGTGTCGTGCCAGATCATTGATGGCATCAATACATTATGTATTCCCCATATTTATTTTTTCTTATGATTGTGATTGTGCTAGTTAGAAAAATAAAATTGCATATTTTATATACTGGGTTATTGCTAAATACTGTGTTAAGGTTGTCCAGAAACGCAGGCACTAAATCGAATTAATCATAATTTATTTAATCAAAATAAATGATATTACTTTTCGTACATTTTTACCAAGTTCTTGCTAACATTACAAGAGTCAAGACAATCTGGATAGTTTTCTTCTTATAGCTTCTTGATTTATAATTTTTACTATCCATAACTGTTGAAACTATTGCGATCGCGTCAAAATTTTCGAAGTTGAGATTCCTACAAAATAATTATCATCATAATTTAGCCAATTTTACAAAAATAATGTCATAATAAATGTCCGTTCATTCTGCATTTTCAAAGGTCTCAGCTTGGACAAGTCTACTGAACTGTTCCGTTATTTAATTTAAGAATGCCTCTTTAATATCGGTACATATTAATTATTGTAAAATTATTTTTTGTGAATTTTGAATTTTTACTTTCTCCTACATACTGGCTAGTGGAAGTATTGCAATCGTGTCCAATTTTCGATATAGAGTTTTTGCCGTAACTACATCTTTCAAGTATCCCCAGGCAGAAAAACTTTTCATTTTTTTTGAACTTGGTTTGTGAAGAAAATATCGGTTATCTTTCCATATATATGTAATCTATGTACATATTGTATATACATATATGGAATGTATATACATATATGGAAGGCATTAGCACGGTGGTTATGGCACTGGACTCCCACGCGGAGATCCAGGTTCGAGTCCAGCTATGCTGCCCTTAGATTTTTTTTCTTCCTAGAAGCCTCTACAGCTCACTGTCCGCTAATATTAAATTATATATATAGCTATTTTGTGAAATGTGTTAATATTGCAAATTCGGCTAGGCAGATTATCAAGAGGTTTGCACTATTTGACACAGAATTTTCTTGGGAATGTCAAGAGGTTTTTGGCGCCAGGGGATGGACCACCTCTCCTGGGGGGTTGGGCGTCCAAGGCACCAGGGATAGAGACCCCTAGTATGTATGTGTGTATATATGTATATTATACTGCATATAATTATGTACAGTATATATATACTATATAATAATCATATATAGTATTATATAATTGTAATATATACATATAATTGTATTATAGTTATAATAGCAGCCTAATTCGAGGGTTCACTGACTTGCGGGGTTGCTGGGATTTTATTGGAAACTCTCGGGAATCCGGTTCAGCAGTTCCGACAGAAAAAATACAAACAGACGCACAGACATCAAATATGCCAGATCCTTTTTAATCTGAAAGGCTACTAAAAATGGAAATGATAAAAAAAAGTAAGTATTAAATAATTATTTCTTTGATTGGAGCAATGAATAAAAATGTATTCGTTATTCAAACTCCTTCACTGGTAAAATGTGCTGTGAATGTTTCATGACAGAATTTTGTTTTGCTTTGAAATTCATCAAGGCCATTTTATAAAAATATCATTTTCCTTGTCAATGTCAGCAAAGCAAACAAAATTTTTGTAAAAATCCATAAGGCCGCTTTGCTTTATCATTTTTTTGCTCTTAATAGTATTTTCCTGTAGAAATTTTTATACTTTTTGTATACAATTAATTATGTAAACAAAGGAAATTTTTTTAAAAATGAATAATCCTTGATCTATAAAAAACATAACTTTTATTTTTATATCACAGTCATTTAAAAATTACAAATAAAACAATAATTTTTTCCACTTCCTATTTCACCATGAAGTCCGAGGACCAGGAAAAACTTTGAATATACGTCTAACCAAATATTAGATGAATTTTAATTTCTTAACTGCGAATTAATTTCGTATGATTCAACTTTCTAAGTGTGAATCAGCTGATAGCTAGTAATAGCCACATGATCCACGGCTGCTGATCACGTGATAACATCTGAGGGGGCAGGTTTGTTGGCCGTACAATTATAGTGACTGGGCTATCAATGTTTATTAGTTACACGTGAACCAAGTGTTTGTATTCCTGCGTAGTTATATGTAAACACAGGCTACAATGAAAATAAAAACAAATTATTGCTGATTATAATCATGACTTTATTTAAATAATAAATTCTAATACATTTTTTCTAAATAATAATTAATATTTGTATAAAATAGTTACTCTAATAGTCAAAACACTTTTTATAATAATTATTTCAATAACTAAGTGAATAAGACAAACATTAAAACAAATATGTCGATAATATTTACATTAAAGATAATACACTTAATATTTAAATTTTACTCCATAATATAAAAATATGTTGTTTTTTTTTTAAATAGTTATCAGAAATTATTCATTTAAAAACTTTCGAGTATTTTAACTTTAATTATAACACATGTAAAGGCAGTGATTGTTTTGATTTTAAAAAAGGCCAATCAAAAGAGAAAATTTCTTACATCTTTTCTGATTAAACATGTCACCCCACTGGCAGAGATACTAAGGCAAAAAAGTCTCTTTCGAGTTTTATTGGAAAAATTATCTGCCAATAATTTTTGTACATTTTCTTGGTTTCAAATTAAAATGAAATATAAGCAATAATGATTACAGCTGAATATATTTAATGAAACAATGTGATGTATATGCCTACTTATAATTTAACTTATACATTCCAATAAATTCTACAAAAAAACTACCTTAGACACCCTTGTTGTTTAAATAATTACAAACACCATTTCATTAAAAAAAATAAAAATAGAAAAAAATGCAGATAAAAATCCCCTAAAAAAAGATGTAGCCTAAAAAATTAGTTCTTTTTACACTCGAGCAGCTATATCAATTCTTTTCGCTGGCTTTTCAGCAAATTTAATCGGCTGTAAACGGATAGCTTCTTCAATTTGTCCAAATAAAGCTGGTGCAAACTTCTGGCCAGCAACTGTGCTTACAAGTGGCACAGTTCCAGTTAGTCCACCCCAAGTAACACCGTCCGGTAAATAGAGTAAAACTTCTGCGACAACTCCTTTGTCAACTATCATTCCAATACGCATTACACCATGCGTTGGCCCAGATAGTTCATAATTTTTATAAATATTGAATTTTGGTGTCTTGCCAAATTTCCAATCCCAGCTAGTGAAATCTACACGTAGTTTTTCTAAACCTGTGAAAACGTAAAAAAAAAAAATTTATTTAAGGGCATGTTAGTCGGCTTAAAACAACGTTTAAGCACATTCAATACAAACCAGGAAACCATTCATCAGTTGGATTGATCATTTGAAAACCACGCTGCTTTTCAACAAAACTCCATCCTTCATCTTTTTGTGTAATAGCAGATGTACGAAGATAGGTCCATCCAATAGCTGCAATGAGCTCATCCACTGTGATGCTATTATTTAGATCGCTTAAATTTTCACTGGATGTAGGCACTGATTTCGTTGCAGTTGTCATTATGCTTAACTGCTAAAAAAAAATGGAATATTAAAATAACAACAAAAACTTTACTGTTGGAATAAATGTAAAATAGTCGCGGAAACAGTTACCTCGTCTTTTTTCAATGACTTGCACAACTGTTGTGTATCCACATCCACCAGAAGTGAACACTGATGATAGGAATTTGGTCTTCCTAATTTAGAAGAAGTACCAGAAATCTAAATTCTCAATTAAGGAAAATTTTTGAGAGTAAAATGAAAAGAAAAATAAAAGAATCCAGTTGATTTTACAATAAATTATAAAAAGCAATATCTCATTATTATTATACCGAATAATCTAGAATGCAAAGGATACTTTGAAATCATTATCCAAAATTATATCTTCCTTCTTGTTTATCTCAGGATGAAGATTCCATTCTTTTTCTAGTGTTCTAGAAATAACTTCTAGATTCTGTTTCCTATTGTATCTGTCACTTGATGCAAAAAAAGTAATATTCAAAATTCCTTGGTCTTGGTAGACAGTACCACCTCCACTACTTCTTCTGGCAAATTCTATGCCTGTTTTGTCCAGGTTTTCCACATATGCTTCAAGCCATGGATTCTGGTGTCGTCCGATTACCACACAGGGATTGTTTCTCCACAATAGCATTATGTGATGATTGGTAAAGTCGAAATTTTTATATAACCAATCTTCCAAAGCCAAATTCGTATATATGTCCCGGGATTGTGAAATGAAAACAGATTTTGTTATTTCTTTATTATTATCATTAGCCGTGGTTTTTGTTGAGATATTCATGGCAGAAGATTTCATAAAACTTGCAGATAAAAATGCACTGTTCTTGCGAAAAAGTACAGGGAGAACAGGGGAGATTTTGTTGCATTTTGTTATGGTTGCTTGTATGTTTAAAAATGCCATCTTTATTTTAGTACAAAGTTCAAAGGGAAAATATAAACTGGTTTCGATGAAAGAAAAGACTTTTAAAACCTTGTATGCCTGCTAATGGCGCAACTTGTCACATTCAAAAAATTTAATTTCTGGTATGAACGTTATAAAATTAATTAATGATCTTAATATCTTAATTATTATATACTTTTGGTTTAAATTTTAAAATTGGCAATTGAAGCAAGGGAAATCATAAAATTATGCAGATCAATGGTTTGATGCAACCACTTCCAAGTTTGATGAAGTGTACATGTACGGAACCTCAAAGCTAAACAATCACCACAATCTTTTCGCATTCCCTGAGGACCCTCCAGGATGAAATTTGTTTGCTATACACAATTAATTAGAATCTTTCCTGCTAAAATCCAACAGTAACAACACTTCAATAAAGAAATTCCACTTGTTATGTCCAAACTGGAAAAACAAAAAAACAATATATACTTAAAACACTCAAAACTGTATCAATTCATGAATCTCACTAAACTGAGTCTAATGAGGAAGAATATTTCATCAGAATTTATATGTGCCCAGGGATATCAAGATAATAAAATCATAGTGGTGGGGTGTGTACATTATACTCTTGCTTCAAAAATAGTTCAATAAATGTAATTCAAGGTTCAAATTTTAAATGAAAGCTTCTCTATATCTAGATTATTTAATATTATATATTTCTAGATTATAATATACTAAAAGTACTTACCCATTCACTAGTAATATACCAAATTATTTTTTAAGACACTTTCTATTTCCAAAGTGAAACAGACCGTTCCTAGGACGCAATTAACTACTTTTTCTACCTAAACTAATTATGTAAACCGCCAGCTGGTTGCTCCTGTATTCGTCATCGAATTATAATATATATACTTACTGATATCTGCAGACTTGGAGGTAATAATACATGTAAATGATAAAATAATTTTTACCAATATTTATAACTATAAATATTTTTAGAAAACAAAATAATTTTAAATTACAATGAAATGTTGGTATTATAATTTGAATTTTCCTCTTCTTTAAATTAAATCATCTGTTCTGGCGATGGCTTCAGTTTCTTCATAACAATGCTACATAATGATAACCTTAATATTATGATTTTGTTATTGAATAATTTTTCCACATTCGTCGAATTATTTTATAAATTGCATTTCTGGCTATTTTAATCATTTGTTATTTTTGCAGATCCTTGGAAAAAAAAAATGGGCTTTTAATAATTTTTGACTTTATTAGATCGAGTAAATAGAGCTTTCCTTAATTTCTTTTGAGAAAATTACTTTCCTTTTTGTCTTCTTTATCTCAAAATATTTTCAAGTAATTTCAGTTTAAGAGATGCCATATTTAGCATATTATGCATATATCCCTGCCATATTTAGCATATTATGTTTTATGGGTATTTGCTTTGCATTAACACTAGTCCAAATTGACTTTTATTTACCTTTAAGATTATATCATGATTACTGATATCTTAATCATCATGAGCCATGAGCCATTTGTCTTATGGACCAAGTAATCTAGAGTGTTTTATTATATAGAGAAAAGATTATAGCAACTATTGATGAATTATTGTTGATATTAGTAGAAGTTAGTTTAAAGGGGAAGTTGTTGATTGCAAAAGTGCACTGTAATCATTTTTAGCACTTATTACATTTTTAGTTCTGTAAAGCAATTTCACTGCACCCTAAGTGATTCTTGGATATGGATATGAGTGTAAATGCATGTGTTTGTTGATGTGACTTTAAGCGGTATGTGTATTCTTAGAACTTTTACTATAAGTCAATTTTGCCCACATAGTTCAAATAGGTTTGGTTATGGAGTTACTTCAGGATTTAATTGTTTATTGATCATAAAAGGTGAAAAATACTTATTAGTATTCTTCCACAACTCGCACCTAAATCAGGCCATCTACAATGAACCTCATATTCCTGTTGTCTTATTTCTGTTCAGCGAGAAAAAATAACATTTTAGAATATTCTTACTTCCTCGTAAATGAATTTCGACTTGTGAGTTTAGTGCTAGTTTCCGTGACAGTACTAAAACGCAATTACCTGCTTTATTATATTTTATCAGAATAGTTTATGAGAGTGGCTGCTTGAGTGCTTAGAGAAAAATCTTTTTTTAAATATATGTACCAACTGAGGAGAGCACCATCGACAAACCTGCTCAAATAAGTAGTAAATGTTTTGCTGTAAATTTTGTTAACAACCTCCAAGGGGCTATGTCTCCAGCAATCGGAGACACATGTTTCGAGATTTGGTTAAAATATCTAATTAACGAGAAGAGCAGGAAATGTGCTTACTGAAACAAAACAAAGTTCAGTAATTTTTATGGTGATCAGAGGAAAATGAGGAATATCGTCCTTCCAGGTCTTCTACGTTGCAGAGGATTTGGCAGTTTAGCCAGTTCTAAATATCTGCATTCTTTACGTCCATCAAAAGGCCCGAGTTCATTGTTAACAGCACTACTACCTCCAGTTTTTTTTTTTTAAACTAAGATTACGTGACCCCTTAGATGAATGTACACATTCATACTTTTATCCATTTAGAGAAGATATGAGGAGGATAAATTATCACTGATATATCTTTACTATAAAAAAATAAATCAATATATAAATTCTAATTTTCTGAAGCAAAATCTAAAATATTCTGAAAGGATTAAGGTTGCCCTTATTGTAATTAAAACCAAAATATCTTGGGCTTTCATATATCTTTGAAAATATTACTAGTATAGTTAAGATAAAATGAATATCATGAGGACTTTGTAATTATTGAAATTTAGAAACTATGACAAAACAAAAAGCAATCTACATAGGAATTAGTGCTCCCTCAATGTTTATTGTTCTATGATTTGGATTGGCCAATGTCAATATATCTAATATAACATAATTCCATACTCTAACTTAAAAAAAATCTAATGTGAATACAATTCTTCCCATATTACAATTTTATGATTGCCAGATTTTCTGAAAAATTGAAATTTTTACTGTTTATTTACCTTTTAACTTCCCTTCCACTAAATGGTGGAAATGAATACATTTCGTAAAATTGCCTGTAGAATACGCTGGTGAATAGAGGAGCTATATGAAAATAGTTACACTGAATGTAAAGGCGGGTTTACACGAGTCAATTTGATTGATTCAGTTTGGTTGAAACAGTAATCATTTCAATTGAATTGAAGACTTTACTGTTTACACAGTTCAATGAGGTTGAACAATCAGCGAAAAAAAATGGCGCTGATTGAGAGACTATGTGAATGTGTTTGCTTTCTAGACATACATTTTTTTTTAAGCTCTAGACCATATTAGATAGCTATTGTACTTGAGCGCAGGGCACCTTCGCGCCCAACTATTCTTGCATCGAAATGAACTTGCGCCCAACCGATAACATTACATACATATTGACGATTCATTTCAAAACGAGGAAATTTCTTTCATATCAAAATTATCCAAGGAAAATATAACTGAAGCAAGGCCATGTTGTATGAGACTCGTGTTTTGGAATTTGCTGTCGCTGTTGTTTACAGGTCTCCTTTAGGTGATCTTAATTCATTTTTAAGTAACTTCGAAGATATGCTAGAGTACTTCATGAAGAATAATACAAAGACCGTAATATGTGGTGATTTCAATATTAACATGATGAAGGACAGCAGAGATAAGAGGAAATTTCTTGACATATTGATGAGTTCAGGATTTCTTATTACCACTGATTTAAATAAACCAACAAGAATTGCATATTATGGAATCAAAACGACTTGTTCCACTATTGATTTGTTCATAACTAATATAAATCACAACTACTTTTGCTCCAATGTGCTAGACATTTCCCTATCGGATCATCAATGTCTATTAGCGACAATCGTGCCGAAATAAGAAACGATTCTCTTAGAATATGAAAAAGATTGTTTAATAGTTCTAATATGGAGATTTTTTCTCTACTTCTTGCCAGGCATAATTGGATTGAGATTTATAATGAAACTGATTCAATAAGCAATATGATCTTTTCATCTCTGTAATTGAATATTACTTTGATTTAGCATTCCCATATGCATATACCAAAATTGGTAACAATGTTAAAAATAAATGGATTACTTCTGAAATTCTTAATTTACAGAATAATACCTTCATAGCTCTCAGCAATGCAAGGAAAACTAATGATATATCACTTTGGCGAGAATATCGAAAACTCAAGAAACTTCTAAGGAATCAAACTGACGTGGCCCAAAAGTTTACTGTAACAACAAACTTCGGAATGTATCCAACGTTGGGATGGCTGCATGGACCATATTCAATAATGTTGAAGGCAATGATAGGCATAGGATTACTTGCATAAAGGAAGATAATGGTAACATGGTTACGCATCCACATAAAATAGCAAATTATATTAACCAAGCATTTGTTCAGAATGTCGAAAAAACAGTTAATGAGGTTAAAATGAAGAGTTTGAAACAAATATCATCTCCTGATTCAAGGTATACAAAGTGCAACTCTAATTCCCTTTACATGAAACTAGTTAGTAAATCGGAAGTTCTACATCAAATGTGCAGAAGTGGTAAGAAGTCTTCATATGGTTTTGATGGGATCCCGGGCAATATCTTTATCCATATTACCAGCTTCATTATCGATCCTCTTGTCGCTATTTTCCAGAATTGCTTGGATAAAGGGTTCTTTCCGGACAAAATGAAAATTAACAGGGTAATTCCCATTCTTAAAAAAGGTGATAGATTAAATTGCAACAACTATAGGCCGATCTGATTACCGTCATCCTTTAGCAAAGTGTTTGAGTCTATAATTTATAGCCGATTACTGGATTACGCCACAAAGGAAAATCTTCTGCCATGTAATCAGTTTGGATTCAGAATGAATATGAGCACAATTGGTGCCTTACACTCTTTCTTGAACAAAACATATAAATCCATTAATAATGGGGACAAGACTTTTTCAATCTTTTACGATCTTACTAAGGCATTTGATTGAATCCAGCATGATCTTCCAGTTGAGAAATTATGGAAATTGGGAATAAGAGGTGTGTATTCCGACCTGATCAAGTCGTATTTATTAGATCGTCAGCAAGTGGTATCTATAACTGGTCATGATGCCGATATCAACTCCTTTAAGGAACACTTGTCTTCGGCATTACTTTGTCCCTTTGGTGTTCCTCAAGGATCTTGTTTAGGACCTCTCTTATTTATATTGTATATTCATGATCCGCCCGTGTTGAAGTCGCCTGGGACAATTAATCTTTTTGCAGATGATATAAACTCCAGTTTTTGTGGTCAGAATTTTTGCTGCAGCTCACGATGCAAGCACTGGAGCCAATGCTATCTTCAATTGGGCATTGAATAATTGAAAAATTAATCCCGACAAGACCATCGGATTAAATTTTACTATTTCTCCACAGTGTAATACCTGATCTCCCCTTATCATGATGGATAATTCCAGTATAAAATTTGTGAATTCTGCTTGTTTTCTGGGATTACACATTTCTACTGACTTGAAGTGGAAAGTGCATGTTGATCAGTTGATAGTTAAGTTGGCTTCAACAATTTATTTATTTTATAAATTGGCCAAATGTCTAGACATTGAGGCCTTAAAAATGATTTACCACGGAAAATTTGAATTAACAGTGTCGTATGCCATAGAGTTTTGGGAAACTCGCCGGAAGTATATAGAATTTTCAAGATTCAAAAGAAGATAATTCGTATCTTGGTCAAGGCAAAACGGAAGGAAACTTGTAATGATCATTTTAAAAAGTTAAATATGCTTACTCTTCCATCTTTATATATCTATAAATTGGCAGTGTTGGTGTTTAAAAAGCAAAGATGATTTTTTTGTCACTAAAAATATTAGCCCCTACGAAACAAGAAGTAAAGGTTTAGTTTGTCCACCATTTACAAGGTATACTACAATTCAGAATTTCTATATCTCCATGAGTATAAAAATTTTTAAAATGATTCCGTCATCTATTGGTGAACTTTTAAATTTAAAAGATTTTAAAAAGAAACTGAAAGACTATTTTTTTTTTTTTAACTTTTTATTTGTCATTTACAACTGTACTGTGGTACAATAAGTAAATACGGTAAGGGTGGTAAATGGCGTGAGTGGCTTGAATGGTGATCATCCAGTGATGATCTCCACTAGTGATCGCGAGGCCAACGACGCCTCAGTCGCCTTCGGGGGTTGGAAGGAAGTGTGGTTGAGGATAAGTTAGCTGCTAATGGATTAGGATGTGTTGATAAGTTTTTGTGAAATTTATTGTAACGTGTTTTAGTAAGTTCGGATATAAAAGGAATTTTGAGATCTTTATGTATAGTTAGGTTACTGACATAGAATGGAGCGTTTACAATGCGGCGGAGGATTTTAGATTGAAGAGTTTGTAATCGGTTGATATTAGATCGTTTAGCTGAACCGTAAAGTTCAAGTCCGTAAGTCCATATAGGTGCTAGGAGGGATAGATACAGTCGTCTTTTATTATGAAGTGTTAGTTTTGACCGGTGATCAAGTAGTCTGGCTAGAAGCTTATATCTTTTGTTTAATTCTATTCGTTTAAGTCGTGTATGAGGATTCCAGGTGAGTCTCTTGTCGAGGTATAGTCCCAGGTACCGCACATGGTCGGCTGAAGGAATAGGAGAATTATGTAAGTAGACAGGGGCAAGAGTTTTCCGTTTCAATGTAAAGACTATGTATTTTGATTTATGTGGATTAATTTTTATTCGCCATTTTTGCAGCCAAGGTTCTAGTGAATTTAGATGTGATTGTAGAGAGCGGACAGAGAGCGTGGGATCATTGCAGTGTCGTCAGCAAAGGTGTATATAGAAGTAGAGGGAAGTGTAGGTAAGTCGGATGTGTAGATTGAATAAAGTAGTGGGGCTAAGACACTGCCTTGAGGTACTCCAGCAAGAATAGGATGTATAGAGGATTCGGAAGTGCCTTCAATTATCTGGAAGAAGCGTTCGGAAAGATAGGATTTGAGAATGAGGTAATAAGTGCTAGGTAGAATTCGCCTGAGTTTTAATAGAAGACCTTCGTGCCATACACGATCGAAGGCCTGTGAAATGTCTAAAAACACTCCAGCGCAAAACTTCTTGCGTTCAAGTGAAGTGGCGATGGTGTCTACTACTCGGTGAGCCTGCTGTGTTGTAGAGTGGCGGCTGCGGAAACCAAATTGGTAGTTTGGTAGAACTTTCAGAGTCTCTACAATTTCTAGAAGACGCGAAAGAAGGAGTCTCTCAAATATTTTCCCTAGGATCGGAAGGAGGCTAATAGGACGGTAGGAAGAAGGCTGATGAGATAGCTTTTTGGGTTTAGGTATCATTTTAATATTAGAGAATTTCCAAAGAATGGGATAATAAGTAGTTCGTAGTATTGAATTATATATGGTAGTGAGGAAGACTATAGCTTTTTTAGGTAGTTGGTGAAGAACTTGGGCTGTTATTAGATCGTATCCTGGGCTCTTATTTTTAGGAAGGTTGTTAATGGTCTGTTTGACTTGAGTGGGGTTAAATGCTTTAGGAGGAAGAGAAAGAGGTAAAGGTGCGTCTAGTTCTGTGTTAACTTCTGTAATGTGTTGTAAGTCGTAAATGTCAGGGTGTGGGATGAAGACAGAGGATAGGTGGGCTGCAAATAATTCTGCTTTTTCTTGGGCTGATTTGGCCCAAGCACCGTCAGTAGAACGAAGAGGTAAAGAGGTATGTTGGAATTTTAAAATTCGTCTAGTTGCCGTCCAAAGTGAGTTGTCGTCAGTGGTCAGTGATTTTGTATATTGGACATATTGATTATTGTAGTATTTGTGGAGTTCGTTTTTAAGTTTTCTTGTAAGTTGATTAAATTGTTGTTTATGAGAGGGGTATCTTGTACGTTGCCAAAGAGACCTAGCTTGTCGTTTCTGAGTTATAAGAGACCTTATGTAAAGAGGAAGGTTGTTTGGTATTCGTCCAGTTTGTGTAGTTGTACAGTTTGTCGTCGCTTGACTTATGCTTTGTTGTATAGCAGTTGTAAAGTTGTAAACTGCATCGTCTACTTGTTGAGGTGTTTTGAGAGACGTCTGAAGATTAATTTTTTGTTCGAGTAAATCCCTAAAGGAGTCCCAGTCAATCGGTCCGTTGATTAGTGTTGGCCTGGAAGGGGAGCGTTTAGGGTGTATGTCTGTTGTAAGCATAACTGGGCTGTGGTTAGATGATAGGTCATCTAAGGTAAATGCGTCGGTATGAAGGGATGAAATGTTAGAGCAGATGAAAAAGTCAAGAAGGTCAGGTCGTTTGTTTAAAGCAGCAGGCCAGTAGGTTGGTTGAGAAGGAGAGATATAGGAGAAGTTAGTTTGAGAGAGAGCATTATAAAGGGCACGTCCTCTTGGGTTCGCCACTCGACTTCCCCAGCGAGGGTGTTTCGCGTTGTAATCACCACCGCTTATGAATCGGGAGCCTAAAGATTGAAAGAAGGATAAAAATTGATTTTGATATATTGTTTGATTTGGAGGGCAATACACTGCAGCTATGGTATAATTAAAGGGTTCACTTTGAAGAGAGATAAGAGTGGGTTGTAGAGAGTAAGTAGCGTTGCTTGGAATAAGGAAATGAGTTAAAGAATTTCTTATAAGGATAGCGGAACCGCCATGTGCGGTACCATCAGGATGATCAGTGCGGTAGATTTTATAGTCAGTGATAAAGAAACGTGTTTTCTCTGTGAAGTGTGTCTCTGTTATGAGGGCAATGTCGATTCGTCTTTCATGTAGTAGGATATTTAATTCTTGTCTGTGGTTAGTCAGTCCGTTCGCATTCCATAACAGTATGGTGAGAGAGAATTGTGTGAGAGGCATTAAGGAGTAAGGCGAGGAAGTGAAGTGTTGACTACTGTGGTGAGGAGTGTTATGAGCGGTGTAAGGAGGATTTTGAAATCTGAGAGGAAAGAGTTTAATACATTAGCGACATCAGATGTGGAAGTTTGAAGGAGTCTCTGAGGCGGCGGCGTCCCCGCGACCACCCGGGCATAGGTCAGATGATAGTTGTTGGCTGCTAGGGTGTCTTGGTGCGGTGATGTTGGGAAATATCTTGAAGACGCTGTAGGTTGTTGACTGGCAGTGTTTTCTTCTTTGGCTCTATTGATTGCAGACGGATGATTGTACACTGGTGGTCTTTTTCTGGAGCGTTGTAGTTCTCTATAAACTATGCACCCTTTGTAGCTAGCACTATGTTGGTTATTACATAATGCACAAGTGGGTGGAGTTGCACTTGGTTTACTGCAGTCTTGTGTGAGATGATCTCCGGCACATTTGACACAACGTGGTCGGTGTTGACAATAACTTTTTGTGTGGCCATATTCCTGGTATCTCTTGCACTGAACTATGACGCGCTCGCTGCTTATGTGGTTCTTCTACTTTTATTTTCGTGTAGCATAGTAGCTCTATGTCAAATACTTCCTTGTTATTACTGTTAGGTAAGACATTTATTAAGTAAATGTATATACTCACTAGATGAATTTTTAACAAAATTATAAAAAAACAAAACAATAACTGTAATAATATAAAATTATTTCCACATTACCACAATTTTTCCCATTCTCAGTTTTTATATTATATTGGCGGCTTAAAATCTATATATACTGTGTTTGCTAATATAATAATTGTTGACTGTTATTTTAATTTTATGTACTTTTTTTTATATATTATGTAATATTTACTGTGACGAGCCTTGTATGTATTTATATGTACAAATGATTTGAAGGCAATAAAATTATCTATCTATCTATTTTGTGCTTGGTTTTCTTTGTTTTTTGAAAATGGCTCAATGAGATGTCCTTGTATAAATATATATAATTGACGTGTGCTCGTGTTTCCATTTAATATTAGGTATTTTTTCCTTGTTTGTAGACATTTTTATTACAATTTCTTTTTATTTTGACACAACCTTAACATGGTTTAGACACAAAAACTATAAACAACAACTAAAGAATACAAATAACCTACCTCACTGAAACCTACCAGAAAACAATTGATTTGCACTTCAACATCATTGTCAGACAGTTTACACTTTTCAATCTGATGGTTTCAATGGGTGTTTCCATCAAATTGATCAAAAAAGTAGAACTTGTCAACTTCCTTTCAATCATCTATTCATTAAAATTATATTTACACGGATCAGTTTCATTGATTCAACCAAACTGAATCAATCAAATTGACTCGTGTAAACCCGCCTTAATTTGGCGTTATTTTGTTATAGAAAAGTTTTATGGAGCATTCACGCGATCTGAGAATGCATTTAAAAGTATGCATACAACCAAATCTGTAATGACAGAAAAAGTAAATTAGAATTTTAAATGTGCAGGGCCCCATATCTGGAAGCAGTGCACCAACCACCTGACACACTTCCCACATGTGCTCTCTGCTCTGGCCCTCATTCCATCTAGCTTCCGTGACTGTGAAGTTCATAAAAATTTGCAATGGTTTCGTCGTGAAAGAGAGATTGCCCGAGGTCAGTTATCAGCCTCAACCGCTCGATCTCAGCCCCTTCAGCTAACTGCACAAAGAAAACTTCCGCAGCCAGCTCGCCAGCGTCTTCAACAACAGATACATCCACAACCCCAACAACAAACACAACCACAGCAGCAACCATCATCACTGCAACATCGTCACAACCAGCCAACCGCTAGGACCCCATATTCGGAGATCGCGAGGTCTTATCCTTCTAATCCAGAGCCACTTCCTACACAACCTTCAGTAATACAACCTGACATAGCAGCTGTTTTAAACTCATTCTTTCAAAGATTTGAATCCCTCCTTACTCCTCTTGTCAATATACTAAATATGTTGATAAACCAACTACTTCCTCGCCTCATTTCCTTGAGATACATTTAAAAGTATGCATACAACCAAATCTGTATGCATGCATGCATGATTTCTCTAACTCAAAATTCTTTAACCATCCTTCTTTGGAATGGGTTGAACTCCCTTAAAGACGAACTTGACTCTTTATTATATGACAGACGAATTGACATAGCTTTACTTACTGAGACACATTTTACAAGCAGGACACACTTTTACATTACTGATTACAAAACCTACAGAACTGATCACCCTAACGATACAGATATAGCCCAGGTGGCGCGGCAATCTTAATTCGCAATACCTTATCACACCATCGTCTCCCTTCAACATCTACTACTACCTCCAATTCTCTACAGTTTCCTTAACTGCCCATCCGTATAATTTTAGTCTAGCAGCTGTATACTGCCCTCCAAATAAATCTATATCGCATGATCAATTTATATCCTTTTTTAATACCCTCGGTCCTCGGTTCCTCTCTGGTGATGATTACAACCCAAAACATCAACAATGGGGATGTTGACCAACAAATCCACGAGGTCAGACACTTATACGTTATCCTCTCCAAATATTACAGTAGCATCTCACCTGATCAACCAACCTATTGGCCCACATCCCTATCCAAACTCCCAGATATTCTTGATTTCTTCATTATTTCCCGGATTTCCCATTATTTTCAAATCTCAACACTAACCGAACTCTCCTCAGACCACAGCCCTGCCCTAATTACTCTTGATACGAATCCATTTCTCATCATTCCTAAACCGCCTCTCTCGATCGGTCAACTGGAAAGAATTCCAATCGAAATTAGACCACGCATTAAATTTACATACATTACTTAGGGCAAAAGAAGACATAGACATCGCAGTACCACATTTCACCAAATAATACAGAACTCCATCCGGCAGTCCACAACGCTCAACAGAATAGAACATGCTCACAAGACTAACATACCCTTGTACCTTCGCAAACTTATCATGGATAAGCGGCGTGCAAGAGCTAGATGGCAGCGGTCACAATATCCCTCTGATAAGCGAATCTACCACAGACTGACTCACTTACTTAGATCTGAACTTAAACAACTCCGAAATGAACGTTTTCAAGAATACATATTAGACAAATACACAGAAGACAAATCCCTTTGGGCCGCAACAAAAATAATCCTTTCTTACAAATCCATATCCTCCCCAATTCGTCGAGATGATGCCTCATGCGCTGCATCCGACGAGGATAAAGCTTCCCTGTTTGCCTCTTACCTATCCACTGTTTCACTCCTTATTCTGATATGGTTATTCCCAATTTCAAGAATCTCTCCTAGAAGATGTGGATTCCCCCTTCCTCTCTCCCTCCCACCTAAGCCATTTTCGCCGTCAGATGTTCAATATGCTATAAAACGCCTCCCCCAAAGAAAACTCCTGGGCTTGAAGTCATAACCCCAACCATTCTTCTGGATCTTCCTAAAAAAACTGTGGCCTTCCTCACTTCCATATACAACACAATTCTCCGAACCATCTGTTTCCCTATGCTTTGGAAGTTCTCCATTATTCGTCCCATTTTAAAGCCCAAAAAGCCTCAACACCTTCCCTCATCCTACCGTCCAATTAGCTTACTCTCTGTCCTAGGCAAAATACTTGAAAAACTCATCCTTAAACATATTCTACCAATCCTTGAAGTTTCTAATGTTATCCCAGACCATCAGTTTGGTTTTAGACGTCACCACTCTACCATACAACAAACTCACCGCGTTCTAGACATCACTACATCCTTCCTTTGAGAAGAAGAAATGTTGTTCGGGGCCTTCGATCGAGTATGGCTCCCTGGGCTGCTCTGGAAACTTAAGGGCATCCTTCCAGCCACCTATTACCTCATCCATATCCTCATCCATATACTTATCCGATAGGTATTTCCAAGTACAAATCGGATCATCCTTCTCTCCTTTCAAGCATACCGAAGCTGGAGTGCCGCAAGGCAGCATACTAGGTCCTATCCTTTACTCAGTATACACTGTAGACTTCCCAACATATCCTTCTCACCTGTGCAGATGATACTGCTATCCTACTAATCTATCTACTTGTTAATGATAGCCTACAGAAATCTGCAAACCCACCTCTTCTTCCTAGAAAAATGGTTTAAAAAATGGGTATCAAACTCAATGAAAACAAGTCTCAAAATATTACCTTCACTCTTCGACGCATTACTCTTTCCCCAGTGTACTACAACTTAATTCCCTTACCAGTGGTCAACGTTGCTCGCTACCTTGGGTTTTACTTAGACCGAAGACTTACTTGGACTCCACATACACGACTTAAAAGAATAGAAATAAACAGACGCTTTCGACTACTTAAAAGACTACTGGACAACAGATCCTAAACTCTTCCTAGACAACAAAAAACTAATTTATACATCTATTTTAAACCTAACTGGGCGTATGGGATAGAACTATGGGGTTCAACCAAACGGTCAAATATCCAAAGACTCCAATCCTTACAATCCAGAATTCTCCGTAACATTGTAAACGCTCCTTTTTACGTCTCCAACCGAACCATACACACTGACCTTAATATACCGTTTATTGCTCAAGACGCAATAAAGACGCTCCTAGACGTCTTAATAGACAATCGCCCCATGATCTCCTCTCAAGTGAAGAGAGTGAATAGTATTTTTGCGTAATTTTGGAGCGTTACCATTAGGTAGCTTCTCCACACATTATGTATGAACGTTCTTTATAATAATTGTTATTTATGCGCTGATTGTAGCACAAATAAAAATTTTAAAAAAAAGTTTGCCACTGGGTAAACACAATTATATGCACACGCCGACTACTTTCGCAGGCATTGTGATTAGTCAGTGATTGTAGGACCTGACAGTAAATGAGTTGTTAACTGGAGGCCAGAATTACTGAAAAATATAGATATTTTTTTCGCTATTAACAGTGCTGCATGTAGATCTGTCTATCACGTTTTGCATGTTTGAGATTTAGCGAATTAGAAATATGATAAATTGACCTTTTAGGTTTCCGGGTCAGTTTCAGAAACACACCTGAGTTTCCGGGTTGAGACCGCGTCAGTGATTTGCTAGGAACCGACGTTTCTCCCATATTGCAATGAGCCTCTTCAAGGTCGCTACACATTGAAAGCTAATGAAGATTACTAGTACAGATTCATATAGGATCTAAGGGAACATCGTGAGCTAAGTTCTATATGAACTTTTACTGACTTTATTTATAAGAGAAATATATATAAATCTTCTTCGCTCACACCTAAAACTCCCCAAAGAACAATAAAAAAAATTCCTAGAAATGTTCTCATTGTGAAGAATGTATCACTGATTATTAGCATTTGAAATTCATTGATTGAATGTAAATTTGGCCTTCACTCTTAAATAAATGTCCTTTGAACATTTCCGAGTTACAATTTGATAATTACTAGTGCTTTTGGTACAGTAACGACTAAGGAGCAAGTCAAAGGTTAATTAGCGGTAGAGCTACTGAAGGAAAGTCAGCATTGCGGCTTCCATTGTCGGTTTTCTGGCATTTACAACCAGAATCCGCTACTTCATCATCTACTCTACTTTATCACACTTATCACATCTACTCGATGCTGGGTATTTACAGTTGGAGATTTCATGGGAATCGAACTCGGCCAGCCACCTCCAAAGGCGAAATCAATTCCAAGTATAATGTAAATATTGTATATAACTGTCATTTAGACAAACAATACAGCTATATACAAAATTTCATTACACTTTCACATTATACATTCAAAATACATTTTTGTCTTGAAAAAGATAACAAATCAACCGAAACTTGGCAGGAATACATCTTGTTTTTACTTCTGGCCGAACTTCACGAATTTTAATAATATATACTCTAACGGCCGATAAACAACCAAATATTCATAGTATTTGGGGTCCGCGGAGCTGGAAAACATCAGTTTTTTTTTGTGATAGCTTGCTTCTATGATCAACGATTGGTTTCGCGCTTTCACCCAAGTGCAGAATCTCTTGATAAACACTTTATTATCACAGACATCCTGAAGAGTGCAATCGTCCGAAAACGATCTATGACTAAAAAATATAGCAGGCTATCACGAAAAAAGTATAGGCATTGAAATTTTGGTTAAAAATTGAATCATCCTGGAATAATAAAAAGCATAACATTTTTAGCTTGTTCCCCCTAAACCAATAAATCCGTGGACAGAGAAAAACGTCCTTTACTTCCGATCAACCTCGTAAATCCTAGAAGTAAGTACACATATTGTAATTTTTTATACATCATAACTTGCGAATTATTTCATATAAATGATTGAAAACTGTTATAATAATAACAAGGTAAGTTTGAACAGTCGCCCTTTATAATTCATCTTCAAAATGTGATAAGCTGATTGCGATAAAGAAAAAACCACGTGATCCGCAGCTACTGATCATGTGATATCATCTTGAGACTGAGGTCGTTACCCATTCAACAAAGGTGGTGGTAACTTTTGTCACATCTTAACAAGGTTCTCTTACATTGAGACCTTGTATTTCCGCTTATTCTGAGTAAACAAGCTTAAATAATGAAATAGAATTTTTTGCTGACAGTAATTACGAGTTTATTCCAATTTGAATAATAATCCCTACTAAATTTTGTAAAAAAAAAAAAGAAATTAATATCTGATTATAAGCAATATGTTCATTTTTTAAGAAAAACTTTGGTAATATGTTAATTTAAAAAAAAAAAACTTTAATAATTATTTCATTGAGAAAAACATTGCAAAAATGTTAATTTCAATAATACTCTTAAGATAATACATTGGTTAACATTTCTCGTAAAATAATAGACATATGTTTAAAAATCACTTACTTAGCTATTGCGTATTTTTTATTTACCTAATCATAACAAAAAAAAAGTAAAAAGGCAGTGATTGCTTTTGATTTTTAAAAAGACAAATGAGAAAAAGAATATTTTTTTTACAGATTTGTATTTTTTTTAAACGAACATGTTACACCACTGACAGAGATACTAGGCAAAAAGGTCTCTTTTCAATTTTATCTACAACTTTGCTATTAATGTACTACTGAAATATAGTGCACTATATTTATTAGAATAACGCATTTATATAGAAACTTATAAATTCTAAAAACAACTAGAAACCCCTGTTGCTTAATTAATTACTAACACCATTAATAAAAGAAAATTAGATTTAAATCCAGAAAAAGATGTAGTTTAAGAACCTGGTACTTCAGGTCATAATCTAGCAGCTATTTCAATTTTTTTCAGAGGCTCTTCAGCAAACTTAATCGGCTTTAAACGGATAGCTTCTTCAATTTGTGCAAATAAAGCTGGTGTAAATTTATGGCCAGCAACTGTGCTTACAAGTGGCACAGTTCCACCAAGTCCACCCCATCTAACACCGTCTGGTAAATAGAGTAAAACTTCTGTGATTAAACCTTTTTCAACCACCATTCCAATCCGAATTACACCATGTGTTAGCCCAGAAAGTTCATAATTTCTATAAATATTAAATTTTGGTGTCTTGCCGAATTTCCAATCCCAGCTATTAAATTCTGCACGAATTTTTTCTAAACCTATATTTAAAAAAAAATTAATGGTTTTACTTAAGGGTCAAATTAAAACAAAGTTAAAACAAACTCAAATACAATACCAACCAGGAAACCATTCATCAGTTGGATTGATCGTTTGAAAACCACGCTGTTTTTGAAGAAAACTCCACCCTTCATCTTTTTGTGTTAAAGCTGAAGTACGAAGATATGCCCATCCAATTGATGATAATAGATCATCCATTGAAATGTTTCTATTTAGGTCGCTTAGATTTATTATTGATGCAGGCACTGATTTCGTTGCAGTTGTCTTTATGCTGAACTGCTATAAAAAAAAAGAAGAACATATTGGAAAATATATGGTGTAACAATGGAGAATTTTTTTTTTTTCAGAAACAGTATTTTTTACTTCATCTTTTTTCAATGACTTAGACAGCTGATCTTTATCTACATCCACTAAAAGTGTACAATGATGGTAGGAATTTGGCCTTCCTAATTTCGAAGCAGTTCCAGAAATCTAAATTTAGAATGAAGGAGAATAGTTAGGGAAAAATAAAAGCAAAAAAGAACCCTGCTAATTTTACAGTAAATTATAAAAAGAAATATCTGATAATCACTTTTTTAAAAAAAGAATAATTTAGAATGCAAAGGATACTTTGAAATCATTATCAAAAACTATGTCCTCCTTTTTGTTTATCTCAGGATGAAGATTCCATTCTTTTTCCAATGTTCTAGAAATAAGTTCCAGATTCTGTTTTCTATTGTATCTATCCTTTGGTGCAAAGAAAGTAATATTCAAATTTCCTTGGTCATGATAGACAGTACCACCTCCGCTATTTCTTCTAGCAAGTTCTACACCTCTTCTGGCAAGATTTACCACATCAGCTTCGAGCCATGGATTCTGGTGTCGTCCGATTACCACACAGGGATTGTTTCTCCATATTAGCATTATATGATGATAGGTAAAGTCGAAATTTTTATATAACCAATCTTCCAAAGCTAAATTCGTAAATATATCACGGGATTGTGAAATAAACACAGATTTTGTTATTTCTTTATTTTTTTCAGTTTCAGTAGCCGTTGCGTTTGTTGAGATATTTGTGGAGGAAGATTTCATAAAATTTGCTGATAAAAGTGCACTGTTCTTGCGGAAAAGTACAGGGAGAACAGGGGATATTCTGCTGCATTTTGATACAGTTGCTTGTATATATGTCATTATCATTTAGTACAAATTTGAAAGCGAAACTAAAACGGATTTCGATGAAAAAAGACTTTCAAAACCTTGTATGTCTGCTAATGGTGCAACTTGTCACATTCAAAAAAAATTAATTTCTGAAAGGAATCGTTATAAAATTAACTATTGCACTTTAAATCTTAATTATTTGTACTTGTTTTTTAAAAATGTAAATTGGCAATTGAAGCAAGTGAGATCATATGGTTGTGTACTGCAAGGGTTTGGTGCAACCACTTCCAAGTATGGTGAAGTATACAAGTACGGAACCTCAATGCTAAACAATCACGACAATCTATTCGCATTCCCTGAGAACCCTCCAGGATGAAATTTGTTATTTATACACACTTAATTAGATTTTTTTTTTCATAAAGTAACACACTGAATAAAGAGGGTTCCTCTTGTTAAATCCAAACTGGAAAACACAAAAAATATACTTAAATCACTTAAACTATATGGGTTCATGAATCTTGCTAAACTGGATTAAATAAGAAAGGAGATATTTCATCAGAATTCATATGTGCCCAGGGATATCAAGATAATATAATGATAGTGGGGGGTGTATACACTATCCTCTTTCAAAAACGGTTCAGTAATGAAACCTCCATATTTCTAAATTACGCACAATATTAAAAATACTTACTCATTTGCTAATTAAATTACGTACAATATTAAAAATACTTACTCATTTGCTAATAATATAGCCACAATATTTTAAGGGTATTTCCTACTTCTAAAATGAAAGGTATTGCAGTTAACTTTTTTCAGCCTAGACTTATTTTGCTATTTGCAAACCATCAGCTGGTTGATGGCTGGTTTAGTCATCGAATTATATTGCATTAATGATTAATAATTAGGTTTAATAATTTTAAGCAATATTTATTAATTTATATATATGGTAAGTTAGTTAAATATTTTAAATTATAATGAATATTGGTATTACAATTTGAATTTCCCTCTTTTTTAAAATCTAAACATATGTCCAGATGATAATGGCTTTAGTTTCTTCATAAACCGTCTGTGGTCTTCATTTTCTTAGTCGTTTCGTTTGTTGAAATTAGTAATCTAATTCAACAAATTTTTGTATTCTTCAGATGGCATCAAGAGCTGCTGCTACAAAATTACCTTCATGGTTAGGTATGTTAATGAACATTTTTTTCATTTCACATTCCCACGAAGTGATTATTTTGCGCATTATATTCTAGCTATTTAATCGCTTATTATTGTTACAGATCCTCTGAGAAAATGGGCTTATAATGCTTCTGGCTTTAATAAATATGGTAAATAGGATTTTTCTTAATTTCGAAAAAGATTTCCCAAAATTTCTCTGTTCCCAAAATAACTTTTCACAAAATATAAAATATCTGTTCTCTGATATGTTTAGCTGAGTAAGATTACTATGCATTGATTTAATATATTTTTCATTTTATTTAGGTTTATTGCATGATGACTGCTTATATGATTATGATGATGTAAAAGAAGCAGTCAGAAGGTTACCTCCAGATCTTTTACATGCTAGAAATTTTAGAATTATTCGTGCAATGCAATTGGCAATTCAGCATGATGTTCTACCTAAGGAACAATGGACTAAATTTGAAGAAGTATGTATGCGAATTTATTTTACCTTTGCCTAAACGTTTCATGAGTTAAATATCTTTCATCTCTTCTTAATATTATACTAGTTTCTTGTTCTTACAATAATCAGTCTTTAAAAACCCATTCGTATTTGATGAATAATATCTGTACTCGGTATTTGCAACATTTCTTTTTTATGCACTTATTCTGTTGTGTACGCTCTTCATTATCTTAATTTATCTCACTCGGTTTTTGTTAATGTCCATAAATCGAAATATATGAACGCGAATGTCTTAACAGTTTCAATTTTTGAAGACTCCATGGAAAAGAGTCTAAAGGATTACCAAAAGGTAGGAACTTTTAATTGAACCGTAACTATAAAATGTTCTCACGCGTTGGTCTAATGGCCTACGCAGTTGCCTGTGGTGCAAGATTTCAGGGCTCGATTCTCGTGAGGGCGATGTCGGTGTTGGCCCAGCATCATGGAAGTGGGCGGTACCTTCATAATAAGACTTGGACATAAGAGTATTTTAAATTGCGGGCAGTACAATGGGCCAACTGTGGCAAGTGGTCTCCCTTATGATAGAAGAGACCATGCTAAAATAGAGAACAGAGAATAGAAACCTGTGGAAAAGAAACTTTGTTGAATTGATTTTCTAGATTCTAATGTTTATACTTGTTTGTAAAAAATAAGTCTATTAAGAAAATTCTGGCAAGAATTTTAGAAAATATGAAACAAATTTCAGCCTTGTAAAAATTTTTGTTTTTCCTTTATTGCATGTATTTAGATTAGTTTTCAATAAGTTCAATAATAAGGTTGTTATTAATGTATATTTTTGACTGACTTATTATTAAATAAGATGAATTTTGTAACTCGCTATTAATTCTTTTAATTGTAACAATTGTAATGTATCCCAAAAATTGTTCCTTTATATTATTTGGTTGTAGAATACTCTTGAAAATGGCAAGCAAATTGCTGAAACGTTGAGTTTTTCCCTATTTTGTTGCTAATAAAAAAACTGTAATCTAAATACATGCAATAAAGGAAAAACAAAAATTTTTACAAGGCTGAAAATTTGATTCATATCTTGTAAAATTATTTCCAGAATTTTTTAAATACAAATTAAAATCGGCCAAAAATCATATATTGAAAAATAAGTCTAGATTTCCGTTGTGAAATAAAAACTTTAATTTTGGAAAATGTTTTGAATTATTTTATAAGGAATCTGTGTGAACTATCGTAAAATAAAAATTGGCATAGCAGCTTGCAAAAAATTCTTTCATTAATCTTGACAATGTCATTCTTATCATTGTCGTTGCAGATCAAATAAAATTTGTGTTAACAATTACAACTTATGAATAAATTAAGACTTTCACATTTTACATTCTAGGATGTAAGGTATCTACAACCTTATTTGGACGAAGTCAGAAGAGAACAAGAAGAGAAAGATGAATGGGATAAAAATCATTAGAAAAGTATTAACATTTGTCTAGAAAAATTTTCATTTAAATGGAACGCTTCAAGTGTAAATATATTAGTAATTGTTCAATAAATATATTGTAATTTATTTCTGCGTTGTGTCTCATTTATTACTTTAATTCGAATTTAATCTTAAAATAAAGTAGTCTGGAATTAGTGTCAAATTTTGTTTGTGTCAGATTTACAATACATATAGGAAAGTGATTAGCTCAGTAATAGAGTTCTAGACTCGCACGCGGAGGGCATGCATTATTATCCCTAAGTATTGTCTTCCTAAGCGCCTGTACTCTTGCAATGTCCGGTGATGGACAGGGTTGTCTTCAACGAGAGAACACTGTCCGGTGGCCGCTGTACACAGAAAACTCCAGGCGCCAGTGACCTAGATAAGATGTTGAAGCGCCTTGATTTAAAAAAGTTTACACAGATTAAAGTGACAAATTTTCTTCAAACTTAACGTTTAATAATATTTACTAAACGTTTGCTTGTCTTCAGTTTTATATCGTTTGCAAAATCTAAACTTAATAAAATGACTTTTTTTAGGAAATCATACACTCCTCTCCTCTCCCATAAACTTATTTAAATGAACTTGCTCGAAAAAAAAATTAGTAATAGATCTCTGAATTCACAGTAGTGTAATAATTTTATGAAATCTTGGAATTTTACGGATAAAACCGTAAAAAACTGAAATAACAAAAACACACTTCCAGAGTCCACCGCTTTTTTCAAACTCAGAATTTTGACAAAGTATTTAATTCTAATTAGTATTTTTCGATGACAGAATTGAACAGTTAAATAGAATAGCATCTTAGTGGAAAACATCAACCCATCCCTCTACAATAAACTACCTAAAATGAATTTTCCCGGAGAAATGTTTTAAATAAAAGTAGCGAGTGGTGGCACAGTTTTGAACAAGTTAACATCGGCTTTTTAAGTTATTATTTTCTTATGGTCAGAAAGATGTAACTGTTGTGAAAATTTGCACACTATAAGTTTATCTTATGCGGATTGTTATTGTAAAATTTTGAAGAAATCGATCGAGTAGTTTTTCATACATTAATTGCTGAATAATTCACATTTTAAACAAAATTAGTACAAATTCATGCATGTTTAATTCAATATTTAGATAAGTTAACAGTGGATTGAAGTGGGGTACCTAGTACCTAGTGTTGGAGAATTACAGCAGAGAATAAAAGTAGGCACTGTATACAAACTAATACTTTGGTATTATTGTGATAGATCTGAGTCAGAGAAACATTATTTAGTAAATCTAAAATTTAATTTTATATATTATATAAAGGAGAATTAACTCTGAAAAGAAGAGAGCTATCCAAAAATCGTAAATAGTTAATTTTTTCAATTTTTATTATAAAGTATAAGCAATAAATATGGAAATGGCGAGTGAAATAAAAAGTATGTTTAAAGAGCTTAGGACTCAATTAAATGAAGGTATGGAAGCTCAAACGAAATTAACTGTAACGGATTTCAAAAATTCTATAAATTGTATGAAAAAAAAGTTGAAAACTTGAACTGCGTATTAATTATGCTGAAGGAGAGGATTGGGTTTAAGAGATGAATAAACTGGTAATAACGTTAACATTGTATAATGAAGCAGTAACACAAACTGCCAGGACTTTATAGTATAAGAAAAATTAGGTAGCGAGAGATTTAGAGTGAGTGAAGAGAAGAGAAGGGTAGTAGTTGGTTGGTGACTCGTTAACTGTTCTGAAGACTGTCCCTCTTAGGGCTAGCTTGGCTGTAGTGAGTGAGATTCTCAATTTTGTGTTTCTCTTTCTGCTTTAAACCTCTCTTCGGATTAGCATCAGAGATATTTTCTGTGATAGCCTGCTTCATTTTGTGGTCTCTGCCCATCTTCAGGATGCGTTTGTCAGACAGTGTGATAATACAGGCTGCATAGAGCAAATTCAGTTTACTCACTGGCTAGTGTTTTTAATTGTATTTAAAAACTAAACTCTTAAATAGGTCCGAGTGGTGATGGTACCGAGTGAGAAAAAGGAATTCGTGTTTGGGTTGTTAAAGGGACAAATTTTTCTTAAAATGGAAACAACACGGGGGGTTTAATTTTTAAACTCTGTTGTTGGAGGGAGATTCACTTTACAATTAACTAATCAAAATAAATTTAAAATTAAATAACGATTTAAATTAACATAATTTAAAATTAAGCGATTAAAATAACAATTAAAATAATCAAAACAAATAAACAACCAAGTAATATATTTGGTTTGGTTTTGGAGTAATATATTTGGGCAGGTTGTTTGAAGACACTAAACATATTTTGCTTTTCACCCTTCACACATTCACATACGCCATCCATGCACGCATGTATACCTAAATATGTTTTTTTATAATTATGCATTCCGCTCAACATTTCACCTTTCACACACATTCACATACACATCTATGTACGCACCCATACTTAAATGTGGGTATTAAATTTTTTTTTTTTTTAATTAGCGGATTTAAAACCAAACTAAAACTAAAATCTGTTTAAGAACTATTAGTCCATGTATACTATTTGTACTGTTAATTGCGTTTCTATTGCTGTTGTGGGAAGAGTGTTTTGAATAATGGTTCACTGGCAAATTTTATTATTGTTTATTAAGTTTTGTGTCTTGTGTTTTTATATTTCGAGTTGTTCTGTTATGTCAAATCTTCGTGCTTTGTGGCCAGGATGTATTAGTTTCATCGTAGTGGTGATGTCATCGGGTTTTGTGTTTAGGTGTTTGGCATAATTTGAATCAACTTTGTTGTACTTGTATGATCTGATGTGTTCGCTAAATCGTTGCCTGATTTTTCTGTCTGTCTGCCCACAAGTATGTGTGTTATCCATACCTGGGTAGGTCTGGGCATTTCCACTGCTGTCATACACGTCAGTGAACTCAGTACGAGTGCGGATTTTATTGCCTAATTTGTTGTTTGTTCTTTAAAAAGATGTATGCACTTGATGTCCGCACTCGTACTGAGTTCACTGACGTGTATGATAGCAGTGGGGTTTACGACTTGAAATGCCCGAAACCGGTCGATGACCACAAAATGAAGCAAGCGATCACGGAAAATGTCTCTTGATGCTTTCCAGCTCTGCAGAACCAACCATCACAACAACTCTCTTCGGATTCTATTACATATCCAAGCAAGGCAGGTAATGAAGTAATTATATTGTAGGAGAGTGCAGTAGTATTAAACAAACCCATGCAACATTTGAAATCTAACATCAAATTCCTCAAAACCCTCCTAAAATATATTTTTCCTGGAAAATGTTTCAAATAAAAGTGATACGTTTAAATGTCTTCAAATAGTATTCCTAGTTTAAAGAAAATCGTAAAACTTTTAGAGGAAATTTCAAAAAAAAAAATCTTATTCAGTACGTTGAACACTTCCAGTTAATCAATTTTCTTCAGATATTTAATTCTGTCACTACCTCTAATGTCCCTTCATATTGTGTAAAAGTGATAGAACTGTGTATTATCCTAAAGTGTTCTTCCAAAGGAAATTTTGATGTTGCTGCTCCCCCAGAAGCTCGCAAAAAAAAAAATTTCCCCGGAAAACGCCTCATATAAAAGTGGTAGGCATTATGTGTGTAGAATCTATATGGAGTTTAAAGAAAAATCTTAATCGTATTCAAGAGAATCGTGAAAAAAATGGAAAAAAAGGCGTTCAAGTCATGAACGATATAGTTCAGCACTTCCGAATGATGAATTTTTACCAAAATCTTAATTATCAGATGCGATGTGGCCATATGTAAACGGATTATCAAGTTTGGGCTCCCCTGTGATTTTTTACGGTTGAGTTGCATTTTCTTCAAACAATACCACATACACACACACTATATCAACATTTTTCCGAGAAAATTGATTTTAGAGGGTTCTAGGAAAGCGATCAATTTAGACTTTTATTAAATAAAATGTGATCTCTTAGGAAGAAATTGGCCAGCAACTCTTTTCAGAGATCTTGTGGCTTCCGCAGCTTGGAAATGTAACACTTATATCCCATCCAAGACAGTTGTTTATACAAATATTTTGATTTTACTCTATTTTTCTTTATTAACACCCACATATTCTGCAAGGAAGCCACAATCTTGTTCATACTAATTAGAAAATAAGGTAAACAACCGCCAGAAAAAATAAATAAATGTACAAAGTAATGTAAATTGTATAATTTTTTTTTTTTTTTTTTAAATATTTATAAATTTCATACAAAATGGACATGACTGAAAAGTCAACATGATTGAAATTCGTATTTTGTTATTGGAATGACTTCCTTATTTATAATTATAATAATATAAATATACATTTATTATTTTTAATAATTATTTTATTTTCTTATTTGTTTAACTTACAACTATATTTTAAAAATAATAATAAAATAAAATATAAATCATACAAATAGATGAACTTAAAAATAAGTTGTTTTTTTTTAATTAATTAATAACAATAATAATTTGTGAATTAATTCAATATATAAAAAAACAATATCTTGATAAATGAAGCAATGATTTAATTTTATTTTCTTCATTTTTTTGTTTGTTACATAATCAAATGTTTTAACAATATCACATTAAATATTACACCTTAAAAAATAAATTTGAGACAATAGAATTTGTTGTTTTCATTTATTTTTAAGTCTTTTTAAATATAATAATAATAAAGTCATAACAATTATTTAAAACATTTATTTATTTGTGTTTTCTTTATTATAAAAACGATTGGCACACAGTTAAGACTGAGATGTAACTTTACTCTTTTCATCTCGATTAAATTGTTTTACTTTTTTAAAGTATAAATGGACAAATTTAAACATTATAAAAAAAAAAAAAATCACATAACACATTTTGTAACTTCATATGTAAAAAAACAACAAAAAAACAAAACATGAATAGAAATTAAAGGTGTTTTTATATTGACAGGTACAACTTATCTTTTGGATTTTTTTTTATATAATTTTTTTATTTTCTAACATTTTTGCTTTTCATGTTTCAAAGATTCTTAATACTGAGATTTTTTTTTTAGCGTTCATTTTATTTTTTTGTTTATTCTATGATGGTAAAAAAGGTAAAATTTAAAAAAATGTGAGTCATTCTCCAGTAAAAATAAACAAAAAAGAAAATGCTCGTATTTTTACTCACTCTGATTTTTTTATATGTCAGGACATCAGTGGAAAACTTTACGCAGCACAAGTAAATTTGTAACTGAAGTTTCATCATAACTTTCTCTTTTTTTTGGTCCATACATGTTATATTTTCAATTGTTTATTGCTTCTTTTTTTTTAACCTGGGTAAATTTATATATATTACTTGTTTTTAGCACCATAAAGTTTAAAATTTTGTTTGATGAGAAATGGGAATTTATCAAATTATCCCCTATAAATCATCATCACCGATTCCTTCAAATGCATCATTTTCTACTAATGGTTGTCTAGTATTATTGCTGTTACGATTTGTTAGATTGCTCAATTTTTCTGAAAGCTTTTTCATTGACATTGTTGGCTCATTTCTACCCAAACGCATTGTACCGTTCTAGAAAAAAAGAAAAAAAAAAGGTTAATAGAAATTATGACTTTTTATTTTTGCTTCCTAAATGGTTGTAAGTACAAACCAACAAGTGTCAGTGTAACAGAAACATAACGTTTAAGTAAACTCTCTTGATAAATTGACTCTGATGATGGATGAAAGTCCGAAACCGATCAGGAATAAAATAAATATGCATGCTATGACGGATAAAATACTAGTGGTATTAATTTTTAGTGTAAATTTTGATATTTTGTAACTCTCGCGATTCACTCGTTGGGAAATACTTCTACTTATATATAGAAATCATTTTTCAAATCGACAAGCCAATTTAAATATCTGGGAACTCTTGTTAGTGAAAAGAATGAAATGCTAGAAGAAATCAAAACAAGAGTATCTCTGGGAATAGGGAACAAGAGTATCTCTTTGCTCTCCAGAAGCTGTTCAAGTTTAGAGATTTGACCGACAGAGTTAAGGTGTTGCATATAAAACAATCATCAAGCCAAATGTAATTTATAGGTCGCGAAACCTGGGTACTTACTAAACTAAACATTTAGGAAAGGAAAGTATTCAGTGAATTGTCTGTTTGTGATAACGGTCGTCAGAGAATAAGGAAAAATGAGGTGAATGTACTACAGCCAGAGACCTGGTAGGGACCTTTAATTGTGAAGAACTAGTTGAGTAGGCTGGGCCATTTGGTAGGTTTCGTGTCGGTATGGTACAAAACAAGTTTTTGAAAGCCAACCAGAGGGAAGCGTGCCTTAGTAAGTGACATCTCCGATTAAGATTTTTTGCCAAATGTGGAGGAAATATTGAGAAGTATGGGGCTTGGAAGGGGAGAAGACACGTCCAGGATAGGAAGTGTGGAACAGGATCGTTGAGGAGGCCCAAGTCCTTGGAAGGACGCAGCGCCAAGGGGTAGGGAAGTAGGTAGGTATAGATTCTGGACTTGGGTTTAGCATATCCACAGAGAAACGAGCTCGAGTTTTTGTGTACACCCATACCATAGTTTCCAGATTAGTTTACATGGAAATGTTTGGAAATGGCAAGAAGTTCCACTGTTATTATATTAAACTGGCAGCCTCCAACTCCAACTGCACCTCAATATTTTCAACTTAAAACTTTAATTACTGAGATTTTTGTGTATAGATTTTATTTTTGAAACATAAGATAAACAAACTGGCACATATGATTACTCACTGGTGAACTTGATATAGTATCCTCTGAACTTGACTGACTGAGGTTAATAACCTGACTACTTCCATCTCTTTTCATATAACTAAAACTTCCATTACGGAAATCACTTGGCTGAAAAAGAAAATGGCTTTTAAGTTATTGTTAACTTTATATATAGGCAAAGTGACAAACTGTGATGGCGATTTAATGTGTGGTAGGAATCCATTGAATATACCTTCTGATTTTAAGCAAGCAAGAGTTTGAGGTAAAATGATAACCTAATCGACTTCCTTTTTAGTTTAGCCTTGGAAAAAGTAATTAGAAGCTCATATATTCACACTTCTGTATTTAAAAAATGCAGAAGGTTAGAGATGAAGTAATCCGTTCAACAGTTAGGTCTAATGGTCTGTCATAATGGTTTCTTGTTCTGAAGTATACCTATCCGTCCTAATTCGGGAAATGTCCCATCCGTGAAAGTTGGCAATAGATTACTAGGAGAAATTTTACAAACAGCCTTGTGCTTTACTGAGTGCAAGGGTTCGCTGATTTCTAGATCCTCTAAATAATTCACTAGAAATAAGTGGCGGAATTTGGACGGTCAACAGGCAATACTTTGGACTGGCCAAATGTATGTCGAGCAGTCTGGTATCCGGAAAACCAACGTTAAGCTTTATAAAATCTTCATTTGTCTATTATTTACATACGCCATCTTAACCTGGACCATTCCCGAAGCAGAAGAGAGAAACATTCTTGTCTTACAAGGAGTGTGTGTATTAGGATGTTATCAAATTCCAAACTCAGGAAGATAGATGGTGGGTATAGCCAACTCTGCTAGAGGCAACTTAAACGGCTGCAAAAGACAAGGATTTGAAAAGAAAAACCTTAAAACGATGCCAGAGTTTGTCAATCCAAGGAGTAATTAAATAGAGACCTTTTAGAAAGATCGGAAAATTTGAAAATAATGTTATTTATCTTTGTAATGCAAACATGTTACAACCTTACGTACCTGTTTGAATTTGGCACCAGTTTTCTTTAACAATAATTCATCTACAATTGACTGAAGACAAACTGCCATTAATATTGCTTGCTCACTTGTTATCGTTATCCATTGCAAATTATCTTTAGATATTAAATATTCAAAGGATAAATCCAGCTGTGGATCTTTTTGTAATACCGTCTGTATGTCAGTTTCAATGATATCCTATTTCAACAAAAAAGGAGTAAATGTTTAAATAATCTATAATAGTATTATTACGATTCTTGAGGATTAAAAACTATATTTACATTATGTGTTGTTATTCTCCAACATCTCATACGTGTAACTTTAAAAGATCTATCTTTGATTTCACCGCCTGGCACTTCTATTCTTAAATTGAGTTCCCTCTCTCCGGCACTCACTAGAACCTTTGAATCCGGTGTAGGAAAATCACATATACATTCTTTAAATTGTACATAACCATAATATCTTAGATTTCTGGCCACATCTAGATACTGAGACAAAAATTTATAAATGATAAAACAAAGTACAAACGAAGAAATAAAAAAAAAAAGAAAAGTTCCCGCTATACCTCGGAAGGAAATTGTTCAACGAAATTTATTGAAATTTTGACATTCAAGCAAGATGTAAAGAAGCGGGAGTGGTAAGATATTCAGCGACCTATTCTGGCTCTTATGCTGGTAGTATTTGTCAAACATGCTAGTGTACACGTTAATGAATATACTGGTGCATATGTAAGCTAGAGTTTGCCTGTGGTAAGCGCTAATCCGAACTAGTTACACGCACAAGTACTACAGTAGTCCTTATAATAATATGTGAATGAAGGGAATTCAGTTTATGAATTAGAAAGTTACACACTGGTAAAATGCCAGAAAGGGAATAGCTTCTTTAGCTTCCTTAGAAGCAATCAGGGCAAATTAATGATAAATATGGAGAAACATAAGATCCCACAATTGCTCAGCACAGTAAACATTCCGGGTAAATAATCTGCTATCGCCATCGCGGTGCAACTTTTACAGCAAAGGGCTGTGAAGTTATATTTTTTAATCCTGTTAAGAATATTCTCCAGATTTGGGCCCACTCAATATTCAAAATGATCATAAATATCAAATGTCCTTGTCATAGGAAGAAATATCATTAATCATTTAAGTGAATCTACTTAAATGTTCATATTTGCACATAAATGTATACAGAATAATTTGTGATAAAAAAAAAACATTTACATAAATTATTTAATAAAATGTCAAGAATTTAATATTCAGAAATCAAAACAACAGGAGAGAATTGTAACGGTAATATTTTTAAGCGGAACTGATTTCTCGTTATGCGCCAATTACTTGTTATCCTCATAATTATCATATTAAATTGTTATTAAACTCTATCCTGAATATACATATCTTACTGTAATAATAAAAATTGATCAAATAAAAAAAAATTAGCTTCAAATGAATTTAATATGAGAATTAATGAGTTTATGTTTTATTTTATGGACAAAAATCTAATATACGAATTTTTATTTTACACTGTAAATTGTACAGAAAATGTTACAATAATATAGACACATTTAATTTCTTTTTCTTTAAATATAATTTCAAAAATTTTATGATCTTGATAGCGATTGTTTTTTTATATAAATAAAATATGAAGTTCAAAACTTGAACAAAAATAAAATTATTAATATAAAGTAGCAATAAGTGGACATTATTCTTTCTTTATAAATATATAAAAAGGGTTATAAAATGATCAATTAAGGATAAGAAGCTGCACATATATATGGACCAATAGATAACTTCGGCCAATTTGCTGATTCAATTATTGCGTATGACCTTACTTTTGTTTATTCAAACATTGGATATAAATGGCAAATGTTAGTACTTAAAAAAAATATTATTTCAAGTATTTCATCTTCAAGGTGACAAAGTTATTTATAAAAAAAATTATAATTTATAATAAAAATAGTAAAATAAAGGAATTATTATTTTAAATATGGAGATAAATACGGGTCAAATGTATTATGACCTCAGATTAAAGTGAATTAACAGTTCAGAAACATATGGATAGTTTCATTTCTAAAAATAAAATAATATAGGACAAAAAAAGAAAAAATGAAATTCATGTGAAACGCCATACTTTTTACTCCTACTACAAATTCTCACTTTCTAATTGACACGGTTTCTTCGAACTTGGAAGTTTTACTAAAAGTCAATAGCCATTAATATTATATGCATATACAATAGGTGTAGATAATTTAAATAAAAACATAAAACTAACAATATCTCACTTCCAGTTGATTAAAAACTTCACGCCAGATCCCTACGCGATACCTAAACTGCATCCTACTCAGCTGGTAATGTACACTTCAATTTAGAAATTCTAACACGAATGCAAAAAAATCAAATGGAATTTTCTGTTTTACCTCTTTTTTAGCACCTCTAGCCTGTAGAATTGCCAATTGTTCTCGGATGTTCTTACCACAGAGTATCCATCTTTTTTCAATATCAGAAACTGTTTGAACATATAAGAGATTCAATGCTACTCGATCATGCATTAGTTCTAAATCATATTCTGGATCCCAATAACTAAAAATAAATATTTATTCTTTTTATAAATTGAATTTCCAACATTATGAACTCTTATGGAAACTTATGATATCACACAATTCAACGAATTACCTTTTTCTGAGCATTATCTTGAGATTTCCTGGAATATTTTTCTGAGATATGTAAGGAGATTCAAAATCTTGCAGTTTCCGTATAACTGGAAAGTAATTATTATCATTTAGAAAAATCAACTGCTGAACCTGGTACAAAACTAAAAAATAAATTCAAATACTTACTTGTGAGATCACCATTTTCTTCTCGCATAATTAGAAATAATGAAAAATAATATACATATGGATTTGGCAAATTAATTTGACTGCACGCCTTCTGGCAAAAGAATATATAAAAATAAACGGTAAATGACATGCACCATTATTAAAGCAATTACAGAAATATAATATAATAAAAACTTTTAGATACCTCTAAAACAGAATATGAACGTTCATTTGAGCTGGCAGATATTGTTATTTTATATCCATTCATGAGAAAAACATCAATAGTTACATCTTTAACTCTTTCTCCAGTAGATTCTTGTTGGGCAGTTAATAGAAAAGCATAAAATAAGTCTATATTAATTAAGGAGGTACTCTGCCCCACTGAAAAATAAATAAATAAAAGATAAAAGGAACAAAATCCTTAACATGCTTCATTATGTCTCTATTTTTAAACATATATACAACACACCTGCTTGAATATATTTTTCCAGAAGTGATCGCCTATCTTCCAGTTGATTCGGTGTAAGAGGTAAATATTTCTTTGGCGGAAACGGTGGAAAATTAAGCTCATTTCCATTGAATTTCTTAAGCTGTTCATGCAGATTAAATAATTGTTTGTATCTAACGGTACAATGATATTCACCATTTATATGAATATTAAAGCCCTATACAAAAAATAGTATTAATAGTAACTACCAATAATGCTCAATTCAAACATCTTTATTTAATACAATCACAATTTATACTAACAGTATAATTTGAACCATTATGATCAGTACACTCTTGTGTATCAGGTATAGAAAAGTGCATCGTTTTAATAAAAATGCAATAAGAGTAAAAAACTAAGTGTTCAACTCATAAATGTCTGTTAGGAACTTATTCATAACTTAACCAACCAAAAGTAATTAATGAAATCAAAAACTAAAACCATCCCTTTACCATCCTATGTCAGATCTGATTTGACAGCTGTTCGTATACATTCTTATCACTTGATACAGGGCAATGGCCGTTTAAGGTTTTACATTATCTATGATATTTATTACGTTAATATATCAACTTTCATTTGTAATTTAGTAGTAAATATATTATTAAATTTTTGAAATAATTTACTTAACAACTCTAAAAAAGGGTCGAGATGTAAATGTCCATACACAGTATTAAAAAATTTAATATTTAATTTTAGACTTATTTCTCATGATAAATATAATATTAATCATAAATTCAAATACTTATTAATTATTATTCAAATTCTTTCAGGTCTAGTGCTATCAAAATCGTCGATCCTTTAACATAACCTCAAAAAAAATATTATACATAACCTGTTCTCTTGTAACGGAACGAGGGCTGTACTTGTTTTGTGGAATCATTAGATATGATTAATTGAATTATAAAAAATCCATTATAAATAACATGACTTTGGAAGAAAATAAGCAATTTATAGTGTTTATATGTTTATTTTTGTTTAGTATTAGTGCTGGGGATGATATTTTAGGATGTAATGGATTTATAAAGAGTGACATTGCCATTAATTACTCTGACGTTGAAATTAAATTGTAAGTACATAGTGGAAATATGATTTATTTTAAAGAGAAGTTTCGTATTAGAATTTTATTCTATTTTACAAGTACTAAGATTGTTCTAAATTTTTGCGCTAAGCTTAGCAAAGGATTTGTTCGGTCTCAGCCTTAAATCATCTGTCTTGCTTAATTTTTTTTGAAGAGTGGCGTCATTTGGACGTTGTATTTGTGAATTTGTTAATAGAAGAAGATATTCCTACCGGGTTCTACGAACCCAATCATATATTCAACAAAGATATTTTTCAGAGACATTTTCCGTGGTAGCCTGCTTCATTTTGTGGTCATCGACCGGTTTCGGGCGTTCGCCCATCTTCAGGCTGCGTTTTGTCAGATAGTGTGATAACACAGACTTGCACAGAGCAAATTCAGTTTATACACTCAATGCTGGGAATGATATTTTAGGATGTAATGGATTTATAAAGAGTGACATTGCCATTAATGACTCTGACGTTGAAATTCAATTGTAAGTACATAGTGGAAATATGATTTTTTTAAAGAGAAGTATACAATAATATAATAATAACAAATTAATATTAAAACTAAATCTAAAATACTAAAATAACCTAAAACTAAAATAATAAATTAATAATAAAAAGTAAGAGAACTAATACTGAGTGTATAAACTGAATTTGTTCTGTGCAAGTCTCTGTTATCACACTGTCTGACAAAACGCATCCTGAAGATGGGTGAACGCCGGTTTCGGTCGATGACCACAAAATGAAGCAGGCTACCACGGAAAATGTCTCTGATGCTTTCCAGCTCTGCGGAACGAACCACCACAACAAAGATATTTCTGTTTACGATTCCTTACCTAATGACGTCCTTTACTTTTGAGAAGCTTGTAATGTTTTACATAGTTCTTCCCAAATCAGTGCTAAGCTTCTCTTACTTTTTACAATCTTTTTCGTGTGCTTCCACAGTCAGTCAGTCCTTCATTGCCTGATTGTGTATCACCTTTACGAGCCCATAACTAGGTAGCTTACTTTTAGTCCTTTTTATTATAGTACATACTTTCAACTAGCAAGAAGTCCGAAGGAATGTACGCGGCCGGTGGCTAGATAAGCCCTTTGCGCTTCATATTTCTGAAAATAATATATTCAGCAATCAATGTTGAGTAATATATTCACAGTCTAACATTGCAAACTTTTATCAGTGTTATCATCTCCGAGAGATTGATTGTATTGAATAGATTGTGAACGTATTACTTCTCAGATACTGTAGGCCGATAAGTAAGTACCTACAGAATTTATGTAGTAATCGTGACTAAGTCCTCAATACAAAACAGTTTTACTTTTGGAAACTGAGGAGTTAGTCACAATTATTACAAAATTTAATATCATCCTTACTTAAGTACAAGGCCTAGCGGTTAATGGTCCAATCATGGTGTCGCAGTGGGTAGCTACTACGTGGCGACACTGCTGTTCATTTAGCTTCAAACGAGGGGGCACGTGTGCAAACCGTACGGATGCGAACAAAACTTAAGTTTAAGTACAAAAATACTACTTGAAGATTAGAGTTAATCACTTCCAAAAAATTATATAGTAATAACTTTCCAGTCAAGTTAAGAGAGTACTGTAAATACATATATAGATTAATTAAGGCATATACAAATTAGTAATTATAAATTTATTATTCAATTTCAGATTTACCAAACAAGGCAGTGTTAAAGATCACACGGATTGCGCACCAAATAATGGTTATTACTTTTTACCAATCTATGATAAAGGGGAATATGTTTTAAAGGTAAGAGTTTATAAAAAATAAAATTATGAACTTATAGTTTTTATGCCTATATATATGGTGGTGTAGTCCACCATAACATATATGATGGAGCAAACTCTTGTTCACCACTATATAATATATATATATATATATTACATTTACATATATATAATAAAAAGGACATATTGTGTATTGTGACATATATATGTATGTCCTTTTTATTATAGTACACAACTTTACATCACACACACAAACATATATATATATATATATATGCGGATAAGATGTGAAGTGTGTACATGTTAAGCTAGAGTTTAACATGATTGAATTATGAACATGCTAAGCCTCAGGAGGTTAATGAATTAATCATACGTTCAGGGAAATTGGCAGGTATCCCATCTAACATTACGGACATCTCGCAAGAAATGACCCCCACGTGAGATGTCACATAGGGGCTGCAGAGGGAGTTGAAGTGTAAAACTATTTGGGTTTAGTGTTCCCAGCACGCAAACTCTTGCTCAGCACCATACACGTAGTACACTTAACAGAGACTGCATACTTTGCACAAACTCCTGACACCCAAGGGAACCTACAAAGATCTTTAAGATCGCATTGGATTTGGCTTTGCAGCTCCTTTTTCCAACATCTAAGAACAGCTAGCCTCAAATAGCTGCAACCATTAATTCTTTAGGGCCAGGGATTACAAATTTTGTTCTATGGAGTGACAATAAGAAGATTCCTCTAAGAAATGCCCGGTCCTCCATATCGGCTGTAGGGAATATAAATTTGCTTCTAAGTTATATACAAATATATTATGAATTTACAGGTTTCACCACCTTTGGGATGGAAATTTGAACCTGAACAGGTTTCAGTATTAATTGATGGAGCAACAGATCCTTGTAGTACCGGAAAGGATATTAATTTCGTTTTTAAAGGATTTGCCGTAACTGGAACGGTATTTTAAGACTACTTTATTATATTTAGGTATATATTTTTTAGTTCACAATTATCTTTTTCATTTTAATGAATGATAGGTAGTAAGCTTAGGAGAAAAGATCGGACCTAAAGGAGTTACTGTTAATCTTATTAGAGAAACTAAAAATGCATCCGATCAGGAAATTATTTCCACAACATCTACTACTGAAAATGGTAATTTCATCTTTAGTCCAGTACTGCCTGGCAAATATTTGGCCAGAATAAGTCACCCTAGGTAATTATGATTGTATTAGCGATATTTCAAAACTAGGTTTACATTGTTCAATAGTATTCCAGACTAGTACATTCAGTGGATTGGAGGTTTTCTTTCTATATATATATAAAATTGAATTATGCCAACGTTTCGACAGAGTTTCCTGCCTTTATCAAGGCTTAGATAGTCTTGATAGATGTAGGGAAAACTATTTTTAGTGGAATGTATAAACTTAAAAGAAAATGTGTACTGCTCGAAACATACTCAAAAATAGAAATAAAAGTTACTAGTTGCTTATGTTAAATTATTTACAAAACTGTTTTAAACATTTACAATGTTTAAACTCCTTCGGAACGGCATAATTGAAGTTTTCTTCTTCACCGATCCTTACTAAATCTTTTAATAGCATATAGATCATAACTAAATACTTCTCTACAAAAAAAAAAAATCAGGCCTAGACTAGAACTTATAGACAGCTTCAATCCAGAATAAACAAATGTCTGCTTTACGGAATCATTTTGCAAAAAAATCGAAAACAATTATAAAACTTTCAGTAAAGGATGGTTTGATTTGCGGATTTTAACTCTTGATCTGCAATATCCAAACGGAAATCCGTTTTGAATATCATATTTTCACAAAACAAATGATTAAGACTTCAACTATTTCTAAGTTAATCTGATTTGTAGCTTTAGCATCTCTTAATATAATACTACGTTAAATTGTTTGAAACTAAAGATAATTCCTTAATGTTTTCTGTAGTCACAAAGCACTTTTCTCGCAGGGATCGCATTATATCAGAATAATGCCGATGCCTCCTTTTTTATTTCTTTGGCTTTTCCAGATTCGCATTCAATTCGCCTCCATCACTCTTTCATCAGCCATATTAATTTTTTTTTTTTAATATTAGCATGTATCATAACTTGTTACACTAGCCTACAGTAAGATCCAAAACTTCATGTTCCAATACTGGAAAAACAAAGCTAGAAACATGTAGTCAGGTACCTGATTTCCAGTCGTATTGCGGAAATGAATCGCTGGGTCCAGCAACTGGTAAACTTAGTGAAAGGGATTCGTTATTATTATTAATATTTTTCAATAATTTCTTTGTCTATCTAAAGGTGGACTATAAGATTAAAAGAAGTCTTCGTAGAAGTGAAGAACGGTAACGGAAATATTCCACCGGGAAAACTAATCGTAGGAGGCTATGACGTTTCAGGAACAGTAACTAGTGATAATCAGCCAATAACCGGTGTCAGTTTTGTATTGTTTTCTAAGACAAAAAGTGTAAGTAAATCCTTAAATTTTCTCCCAATGTATCAATTCTCCCACTTTTACAGTGCTTTAATTTTTTTTCGTATTTTATGCTTAGATCTATGTGTCTGGCTGTGAAACCAGCCCCCTTTCTGGATTTAATAGTCAAGGATTACATTTGGAAAACTGGGCTCCTGTTTGTCATGTTGCATCCAATGCAGATGGTATATTTACTTTTCCACAACTTCAGCCGGGACAGTATCTGTTAGTGCCACATTATAAGGGTGCTAAAAGTACCAAATTTGATGTACATCCAAGGACTTTGCCATTTACAGTAGCCCACGATAGTGTACAACTGACTACATCTTTTGAGGTTTTAGGATTTCTATTATGTTTATTTTTTTATTATTATTGTGTGAGTAGTGTACTTTTTAATCATTTTAGAAATTTGTATTCTCTTCATGTGGTTGCCTTAACCGCATTGCTAGACAATTTTGGTGTAATCCCATTCGCTCTCGGTCGTTTGCTAATTATATCGGCGCTGAAGGTCCTCTCATTGTAATATGTATAATTTTTCTCCGTATCGTTGGTCTGACTGCTACAAGAACCCATGATATGCGAAGTATATATCTAAGGATATATAAAGAGCTAGAGTAGATATTATTGATGGTCAACTATCCATCCTTATAGCTCCCAAATACAGTTTTGAAAATGCTTTCTACAGTGAAATGCTTCGAACAGTGAAATTTATAAGCACCGAGTACTCTCACGAGGAATCCATTTGATATGCCATTAAACGTTAGCGCTGTTGGGAAGCTTTAGACAACCGAGATAACGAACTCTCGTCTTCTTCTCAGATAGTTAAACTCCACACTTAGAGCTATCATCGTACTGCCATGTCAATTCTAGGCAGCTTTGGTTTCAATCCTGGCGAAAGTGGGAGCCAAAATAGGACTTTGGCTGGAGGTGTCCGTGTATTTTGACCAAAGAGAAAATGGAAGAGAGCGGAACACCTCAAAATACCTCTGTTAGCGGTCAAATGGCCTCACACTGCAGCCATTAGCACAAGGATGCTCAGCTGTTCTCCTTTAGAAAAGATTTGGCTTCTGCAGATTACTCTTATTGTGGTAAAACATTGAATGTTGCTTGGAATCATTACTCTGGCTTGGAATTGTTGAAGAGTCTGCAGTCATTCCTTTGGTAGTTGTCAGAGAAGTCCCCTCAAGTTTGAAATCCTCAGGCCTTTGATATACTATCGAATGTTCCAAAAAGGCTGGGAGCCACCGAATGTTAGTAATCCTAATTATAGACTACTGCAGGATTACAGAGGTCTTACATTAAGAAAAATCACAATCAATCCATTATAAAAAAAGAAATGGCTTTGACCTGGTTTCTATTTGCAGGTTAGAAACCTGCAAAGAAGTAAGAACCAGAAAAAAGAGAAAATGACATTGCACAAGTTTGTCAAGTAAAGGTTATTGAGGTTTGATTCCCACTGCTAGAAAACGGTAAACTAAAACATTAGACAACCATCGATCTCCAGACTCTAAGTCTAATTATGAAGACAGGACTGGAGAATTAACTCTCTCCGAATTAATGCCACAGAAGACATGAGGTCACAGCGGTTTAGGCTGACAAACTAACCACCATTCAAAATCTCTTATTATCTAGTTAAAATAGATGGAAGTTAAGAAATGGCTTTCTGCGTGCTGATGGGCGGCAAACTCCTGAAGAATGCCAAGCCCATCCAGATAATTTCAAACAGTTAGGTTCATGCACAACCTGCAACATAATCTCTTCAACCCTTTTCTTAGATTCATTTTACGAAAAACAACTGTTTATAATTTAGGTTAAAGGATTTACCGTAAGTGGAAAAGTGTTGTGGTCAAAAAATGGAAAACCAATGAGTGATGCAAGAATATACCTTAATGGAAAAGAAGTTGCTAGAACAGGAATTGATGGAGTTTACAATCTTGAAAGTATGCGCGCTGGAACTTATAAAATAAAAGTTGAGAAATGTAAGAATTTTTTTTAAAGTTTTTTTATTGTCAGTGTTTATTTTTTCTTTATTTCTTTATTTTAAAAAGAATACAGTTGTTCCTGTTTTTTTTAATGGACTGGTTATTTTTTGGTTTTGATAAATTATTTTCAAAATACATTAAAAATATTTCAGCTTTGGTTGAATTTGAAGAATCTGAAATTAAGATGAGTTCAACAACATTGCCAGATCTTTTTCCCGTTAAATATAGAGTTTGTGGGAAAATGCATTCAGTATCCACTACAGGTCCATATAGAGTTGATGTAAAATCGGAAAACGATGAAAATTTAATAGAAGTGGAAACAGATGCTAAAGGAAATTATTGTATATACCTTTTGCCTGGAAAATATACATTTTCACCCTATTTAAATCGTGTACAGAAGAATAATGGACTTTTGTAAGTAAACATATAATAATCTTAATAAAATATGCTATCAATTGTAACACTTAGGTGCTTAACGATGCTTACAGTGAAGTGTGGTCCTTGGGATTCCTCTTGAAAATTACGAAAGAGAAGAAAATTCTGACAAAGGAACTGGCTAAATCGACACTAATTAATTTTTTCTAACAGTAGGCAATAAAATATATTTTAATGTTTTTTTAAACAGTCTAATCTGATTAGCAAGAAATCTGAGAAACAATATTCTAACTTCTTCTTTCTCTCGAACACAATCTACTGAAGTGTTTGTTATAGCATTTCAACTGTATTGGACTTACATAAACTTTGCATAAGATCATCTTTTTTTTGTTCGATACAGCTAACACGAAGTTTGCTTGTTTAAGTTTAAACCTTTTTTGAATATTCTGCTCCTCGGTACTCAAATACTTAAACTCTTCCTTATATTAACCTAGTTCATGTGTATATTTGAAGAGTCATTGTTCATTTGATTGTGCATTTGAAGAGTCATTGGGTAGTTGGGTGTGGGTATTTGATGATTTCTCCGTTTTAATGTACATTTTATGAGCTTCATTCTTGGGCACATACGAGGACTGTTATAATTGTAACTTGTATTAATCACAGTCAACATCTTCCAACAGCTGATTATTTAAAGTCCTTGACAGTGCCAAATATCACAAACTGATCACATTAATGACCAACGGGATGTATATTTGGATGGAACATATCTGTTGTCTTTACCAACAATATCGATTTCACTATTTGTATTGTGTACGCTTTCAGTATCATTTGTATCTTCTTCTGACAAATTATCATCAGAATTAAAACCTTAGCACACATTAAATTAACTTTTTGCTCAAATTTGGAACAATTCAATATAATTCAGTGCTGGAATTCTTTACGAAGCCACGATAAACGGAGATCTTATGATTCACTATAAGCACGGCACACATAGAGGAAATACCACAGAATGCTAATGAATTTTGCGCATCAGAAATGAATAATTTTCGTTGGGGTCTGAGGGACATTATGTCAAGAGTTAATTGTTAAAATAAGTAAAAATATTGCATATATCCATTGAATTTAATGTTTTTGACTTCTAACTTTACAGATTTTCTCCAATGGCACGAGTTATTGAAATAATTGACAGTCCTCTAGATAGTATCAACTTTTCCCAGTTAAGATCAACTGTTAAAGGGAAAATAGTTTGTATGTCGGTTTGTCCACTGATTACGGTTAATCTTAAACCGAAAGGTCTAGGCGGCCTTTTCCAAACTATAGCGAAAGGTGAACTAGAATTTGTTAAGTTCATAACTTCATAATGAAATGCTGATAATTGTACTAATAATGTTACAAATCTAAATTTCAGGAGGTACCTATGAATTTAAGGACATCATGCCTGGCGATTATGATGTATATATTGAACCAGGACTAGGTTGGTGTTGGGACAAAGAAACCCAACCGTTGGCTATAATTAATGAAGTAACTCATGTGCCGACGTTTACACAGTCAGGGTTTACGGTTACCATACTTTCATCGCATGATACAAGGGTAAGGAGTTTGTAGTTTGAATTTGATCAAAAATACTGGGGCTATAAGAGATATTTCTATTTAAAGCACATTACAAAGCACGTTGTGATATCCGTTTTAGAATTCCGGTGACTTATTTAGCGGACTTCACACACGAAGAAAACACGAGCGCTTTTTAACGTCCAGTACAGACATTAGCGTTTCTTTTCTTATTAAAATTAAAATAATACAGAAACTATCATTTTCATTGGGAACTTTTTTCGAAAAATTCATTTAAAGAAGTTTGGTGGAAGGGGAAGTATATAGTTTCCTCAAAAAAGGCCATTTTATTATGTTTAGATTCTCCAATTGATATAAAATTGAAGACAAGCAAACATTTAGAAAAAAGTGTAAGTTTGAAGAAAATTTGGCCCTTAAATCCGTGAAAATTGCATTAAGAGAAAGTCGTATGGATGTTTCACGCCAGATTTTTCTTTTCAAAATGATTATATTCTTAAAAAAAGAAAAAAAAAGTCTCGTATATTTTTTAGGTGATTTACTGCAGTGAAGGTGATGTAAGTGATAAACACGATCTCTCTGTTACACCTGGCAGTACACATATCTGCGTGCCAAAACCAACCCCATACATTTTCGAACCTGTTGGATGCCATGGTTATCCCGAAAAGAAGATCAGATGGGTTACTGGCACAGTTTCATTGATAGCACTGACACATTTGAATTCATATTCTTTATTGTCAACACATCCTATACCTGATTTGTCGATCGCTGTTACATCTGTGGACCCTATGTCATCCCATCCATCCAAGTAAATTTAACAATGTTATTTCCTGTCATTATTATTATTGTCATTATGATTCATCATTTCTTCTTATTTATTATTCTATATAGGATAATTCCCAAACTAGGAACACAATTGCCAGATAATGTAAGATATGATATGAATATTGACTTGAAAGAAGGTGAAATTTTAACGCTAATACCTAGTGCTCCAACATTTTTATTTAGCCCTCAAACAGTTGAAGTTCGAGGACATAATGATTGCATCAATGTAACGGAACCGCTGTTCATGGCGGAAAAAGGTCACGTTATCTCTGGTAAGTGAAATTCAGATGTAATTTTACTCTATGTTATTCTTGATATGGAGGAGCTATCCAGAGGTTTCAGTAAAATGAAAATTGGTTCAGCCATTGTCTCTAGAAGATTTTTGACTAAAAATTGTAAAATGATAGGCATAATTAAGAGTAAACTAAGAAAAAGTACTCCTCTTTTCTTTAAAAGCGTTATTTACCAATCAGATGTACAGTTTTGATCATATTTTTATGGTTGCACTAGTATTGATGATATGCCTTGGCTTAATTTGTTTTGATATTCGTCCTTATTAAAACTTCTCAGAACTCTGTATTTCATGTCTTCACGCTTATGAGCACCACCAATTCCTTTTTTACTTTAACTGCTGTAAAAGGAAGTATTGAAATCGTGTCAAATTTTCGATTTCGACTTTTGAGGTCTCCTGTGCTCGCAATAGATAGGTTTTTAGAAAATGGTCTATCTATCTACGTGCGAGTTCATACTTGACAGTCCATTTGGCTATCACCATGTGATCTGACTGGAACTTATCTCTCAAAATTAGTTCCAACGTACCGTCACGTTATTGAATGGATTTCTGTTTTTTGCAATTTTCTCTAAAATGGCTCCAACGATTTTCTTTAAATTTAGCATGTCAACACATATATAAAGAGCTGCAACTTTTTTTGTAATATTTCTCCGGGAAAATTCATCAGTGAGTTTTATATAATAACTATTTTAATTTATTATAAAATTCCATCATCTAATAAATTTTCATTAAAATTAAATTTGTTGGCAAAATTCCGAGTTTGAAGAACATCGGCTCTTCGCACCGAAAGTGCATTTCTACTTAACATTTTTTTCAGTTTTCTGCGATTTTCCCATAAAAACAGCGATGCATTTCATTAAATTTGTTATATTAACTTGAAATTCAGAGACATAATTTTTGTTTGATACTTTTCCCGAGGAAGTTCATTTAATGAAGTTTGAGGGAAGGAAAAGTTATGCTTTGCTCATAAAAGTAGTTTATTAAATTTATATTCTCCGATTGATATAAAATTGAAGAATACAAGTAAACATTTAGTAACAATTATAAGTTTGAAGAAAATGTATCAATTATCACATGTGGACTGCAGTAAGCGAAAATCGTGTTTGTGTTTCACATAAGATTTTGAAAGCTTGAGAATACTCTTCAAGAAAGACTAATCTAATGTAATTTAGTGGTGAGGTGCAGTAATTCAAGGCAGGATGTACTTGAAAGCTTCAATTGTAATTATTTCTGGTATTTTATCTGTCGTAGTATGCATATTCATTTTGTTTCTGACCGGTTTCGGATTTTCATCCGTCGTCAAAGCAAATTCACTAAATTCTTATAGAGTGTTCACTTCAACGTAATGTTTCTGTTACACTCACACTTGTTTCTCATGAATTATTATAATTTATATATTTAATTTTTGTAATTAAATATTTAATATTTGTAATTATAATTATTGGAATTATTATAATTAATATAATTGTAATTATTTCACGTAAGAGACAAAGCGAAGGAAACTACAAACTTGCTTTTGTCACGAAGGTTCAGTGTTTACAGGTATAATAGGGTCCAGGTTGGATGATTTGGTCGCAATTACCCAACCATTATATAAATCAACCCCCCCCCCCCATATGCCTATAAATGAAATTCGTAGAATACCGATAAGAAGGAATGTAAGGAATTATTTTTAACACCTCCAACAATGATGAAGAATCCAAGAGTGCCGAACATGCGGTAGTTTATACGTTGAGTCCAACGGAGGGAATGAGAAAATGGAAGAAGAAAAAAAGTAGACGAAGTATCCAGTCTATATCACATACATTGGCGGGAAGTCCGAGGGATCAGAGGTGCATAGGGCAGTCCTAAATAGAATATTATCTGAGAGAGAAAATTGGGGAATCCTTTTGGAAAGTTCCTCTTGTTCTTCCAAGAGCTTTTTTAATTTGCTAGATCTCATTTTTTTCTTTTACTTTACCGCTGATCTAGAACAACTAAGTTCGGTGTTGGTAAAGAAAATGGAACTGTTAAATTTTGAAACAAGACGTTGCCTCTTGCACTTAAGCTAAAAACCAACTGAAATTCTTCATTAGACGTCAATTAGTTTTTATAACTTAATATCCAAATACGATTATTACAGTAAGTCTCTGATCTTTTCAGGACGAGTAGTGACCGGTACAAACGTAGGTCTGGGTGATGTATTGATTACGATAAAGGACGAAGATGATACTGTAATATTCCATCATCTGACCGCACCAGATGGTACTTATAATTCGCCACCGATAAAGTCTGGACCAAATTATAAGTATGCAGTTAAGATATTCTATGACTAAATATTTATTATTATTATATACATTAGTAATAGTAAAACTATTATAAACTTATATTTATTTTGCTCAGAGTATTAGCAGAAAAAGAAGGATTTATTTTAACAGCACTTGCTAGACAGGGCGATTTTAGTGCTCATAAGCTAGCTGAAATTATAGTCACTGTTCGAGATATTAATGATACACTGCCTTTACAGGTTAGTTTTAAAATAATTTTAATATTTTCTCTTTTATTTGTTACTTACAGTCTTTGACTCGTCTCTATATTTCCAGGGTGTTCTTCTATCATTGTCCGGTGGAAAAAGTTACAGGCGTAACGCACAAACTAACGCAGATGGTAGCATGTCATTTTTGTCGCTAAGTCCTGGTGAATATTTTCTAAGACCAATGATGAAGGAATATCGTTTCCATCCACAAAATAAGATAATCAAAGTTGATGAAGGTGCTACAGAACAAATTAATCTCACGTAAGTATTAATTTAATTGCAAACACAAAGTTAAAAAGGTTTTCAATTGTGGAATTTTCTCTATAAAATATATAGGATGCAAATTCAAGAGTCTTTAGTATGTTCACTTGAGGGAAAATTAATCGAGTAATTTTGTCTAGAATCCTACAGCTTTTCTCTCTCTCAACAACTTGAAAATATTTTCACTTTCACAAATATCCAACACACCACTATATTTAGACAAGATCTGCAGAAGTTGTTAATGTGTCTAGGAGTTTTGTGTTTAGCATAACTATATTGACCAAATTTACCACGTCATCACATATACATTATTTTACTGGTAATTTTTTACGTTCTCTTACTCCCAGTAAGAGGAAGTATTGCGATCGTCAAATTTTCGAAATTGAATACGATAAAATTGTTTCTAGCGAATGGTTTTGTGTATTGTGAGTGTGTGTGTTTTTTTGGAATAAAATATCTCAAAAAAGAAAAAGTTGTAAAGTAGCTAAAACTTGGTATTCCGTTTAGGTACCACCACCGCATCTGACGCGAAGGTTTTAGTCAAAATCCGACGAACGGAAGTGCGACTTTGCTGAATGTTTTTTTCAGTTTCCGAGATTTTCTCGAAAACGGCTCCAACAGTTTCCTTTAAACTTAGTACATCGACTACACATACATCTTTTGTTTTTAACATTTATTAGGAAAACTTCATTTAAGGTCGGTTTTGGGAGAGGTTTTCAGGAGCTATTTAAAGAGGAGAGGATTATTTCACTTTTTTACTTTTTTATCCATAAAAACGCCGACGATTTCATTTTTTTGTTACGCTGTAAATATAAAGCCCTATCACTTTTGTCGGGAACTTTTTTATGAGAAAGTTCGTTTTCCTCAAAAAAGTAATTGCATTAACTTTTTTATTAACTCCAATAAAATTGAAGACAAGAAAACATTTAGTACAAATTATCAGTTTAAAGAAAATTTGTCACTTAAATCATGTTAACTGCAGTAAGGGAAAGTCGTGTGAATGTTTCACCCCAGATTTTTTACTTTCTCTTAGTCTTAGTAAGAGGAAGTATTGTAATCGTGTCAAATTTTCTATATCGAGTTTTCACCGGAAATATCCGTTTTGGGGTCCTCTGAGTCCAAAAAAAAATGGTTTTTAGTAAATGGTCTGTGTTTTGTGTGTGTATGTGTGTATATGTGTATGTGAACAGCATAACTCAAAAACGAAAAACCGTAGAAAGATGAAATTTGATATTCCGTTTAGGTATCACCATGGGGATTGACAGATAACTGTCTAATTGTTTGACACATGAAAACTAATTTTTTTTTTTTTTTTAATTTTTGAAATTTTCTCCAAAAATGGTTTCTGACGATTTCCTTTAAACTTGGTATATCAACTGCACGAACAAATAGCTACAACTTTATTTGAAACGTTCTCCGAAAAAATTCATTTGAGGCACTTTTGGGGGAGGGGTAAGGTTTAGGTTTTGATCTAAAGTAGCTATTTCAGTTTATTAGAGACAATTCTGTTGCACCAAAATGTTCATTAGAATTAAATCTGTTGAAAATTCCGAGTTTGAATGTGAAACGAAACGTGTGTTTTTTACCCTTTTAGTATTTTTATTATTATGATTTCACTTTTGAATTGATGTAAACTATTATCTTTTCATATTTAATTTTTTTTATGAGTTTAGTGTTTGTTTGGTACCAGCTTAAGCACTTAGTATATCTTATTTTATTATATATACATATAATATATATGAATGGATATATAGTATAATGTTATTATATTATATAAATATAAATATATTAATAAATAAATAAAGTATATATATATACACATATGCTCATCAAGTTATTCAAATGTTATTGTGGAAAATGCTGCAAATAATTTTTCTCAATTTGCTAATCATACAAGTTATCAGATATAAAAAAAATACATGTTTATGGTTCCTAAATTTAATGTATACTATCTAAACATGTTGATTTCAAATGAAACTGTGGATTTCTTGGTTTGCACTCGTTCCGATCATACTGTACAAGGCTTTTTAAATTTCCGTATTGAAGATAAAACCATCAATTTGAAAAAACATAATCGATTTGTTTTTAATAAATTCATTGCATAATCTGTAAACTGTGTTTCCACTAACTTTGGAGTATACTATGATAATTAGATACTCTTTATTTGCAATAATAATTTCTTTTTTTCATTTTTCTTTATGAAACTGTAATGATGAATTTAATTTTTACAAAATGCAAAGTAATTATCCAAGTTAGCTTTCTATTTTGAAATAAGGAATGATTGCAGGTTATCTTAATAGTTTTGCTAGCAAAACGTTTCGGCTCTTAGTTTATAAAACACTCGATTGGTTTCATCAAAGCCATTCGCTGTTTAGATTGTCTTGCTTCTTTCGCAACTGGCCAATTTTGTTAAGTGACGAAACTATTCGCCCGACATCTAAGATGATGTAAAATAAACAAAAAATGTATACCCTAGAAATATTTGGAGACTTTATATTACTTTATACTACTTTATAGTGGAAAGTAAATAATACCTTATTTTTAAAACTTCGAAGTAATAATCAGTGTTTTAGCATACAAAAATTTATGTGCAGAGGTGAACGGGTTGCTTTCAGCGGTATTGGTGAAGTTGTGTCACTTAGCGGTGAAGGTGAACCTGGCGTAGTTGTTGAAGCTATTGGATTAGATCAGTGTCATTTATTGCAAGAGGAAGCTACTTCGAATGAGAAAGGCCATTTTAGAATACGTGGTTTGAAACCTATGGTTAGTCAGCAATGAGGAGGTATTTTGTATAGTTTTTGATATTTAAAAAAAAAAAAAAAAATTTTATGTTTTAGTGTCCATATAATGTACATGTAAAACAAGGTACAGATATCAATAAACATATACAGACATCAGCTACCGATAATGTAACTATTACAGTGAGTAAACTTCCTCTTTCAGTTTAATTTCGGTTCACTATATATCATTGTGCATAGTAATTAATTCGTTATTCTCTCCAGGTACCATCATCAGATATAAGCGGTATACGTCTTTATGTAATGCGTCCAACTAGTCGTACAGATGTTCTAGTCTATGTATTACCAGATCGTCCAGAAGATTTGAAAACTTTACGTTTACGATTGAGCAGAGAAGAAGCACCTGAAGCTTTAGTTGGTTTGATAAAATTATCTGATTATAAGCCAAGTCCTGATGGATATACATTGTCTTCGGTGCCAGTATTATTACCACCGCTTCCTGCAGATGGTAGGACGTATATTCTACAAATGGAATCTTCACTTTCTCAAGCAACACATGAATATACTTTGAGACCTATACATTTCAAAGCGTCCGGCTCTTCAAAGGTAGCTTTTCTTTTTTAAGCCATTTAAAGCTACGTTTGAATATTTTTACTTAATGAATTATCATTCTTTCAGGTTATTAGGATGCCATTTTCTCCAAGACTAAGATCACGTGATCCAGATTTGTCCCAGTCTTCTTATCTAGTATTACCCGTATTGATGGCTTTAGGATTGGCCCTTTATTATAAAGAAAGTTTGATAGCAATGTTAACTGTAGCCATAGATCAAGCAAGAGCTTCACATCAGCCTACTCCACCACATCCAACTGCGCATGAATCATCCAGCACAGAATCATTTCTAAGTGAACATCCGAAGAAGAAATATAAATCTAGAAAAACTTGAAATAATTGTAAAAGTGACTTCTTTTTGTTTTGTTTTGAATATGTGATGAACTGTGTGCTGTTTTTTTTTTTTGCTATTGGGAGTGGCAAGCGATGTTATATTTATGATTATTTTACTTGATAAGAAAAATCATGAAGATCTCAATAATTAACAGTTGAAAAAGTCTTGAAGAAGAAAAACCAACTTACCTAATAACAAAAGTTGCCTATTTATTGTCATTTTTATGTATATTTTTGTATTTTTAAATAAACCTGTTTGTTGCTCATTAACAAAATTATGCAAATTAAAGAATTTCCAACAGTCTACTTATTAATTACGTATAAAAATTGTTGCCTTAAGAATTGATCAAAATGTTGAACAAATTGAGATCAAAATTATAGATGCAACGAAATTAGTAGCGATAAACTCCTAGGACATGGATAACGTTCCCTTGCGTTTGCTTTAATTCTTTGCTTTATCCCTTTCAAAACCGAACACAGTGTTTCATGAAATGTGAACTTCATCAACCCCCAACGCTTCTAATTTCGTTCATGCCATTATTAATTATATTAATAATAACTAAAATAATAAATTAAATTAATTAAAAATAATTATATTAATAATTAATTGTAATTATTAATTATATTAATCATTGAATGAAATTTTTATTTTCTGTCGAATAAACGAAAAACACGTTAAATAAGTACTCTAGTCATAAACTTAAGAGTAAAATAAAACTATAGATTCATATACTAATGAATCAAGTAAAGATGCAAGACATTGTAAGGTGATGGAAATTTGAATAAAACATGGAAACTTCTTCAAATGATATTATTATTTCCTTCTTCTTAACATTCTAAAACTTAGTTCCATGTCCTTAAAATTCTCCTGATTTTTTAGAATACTTATTTCCTACAAATGAAGAAAAATTTAATGAAGAAATCGTAGATCAGGCTTTTTAAATAAGTTCGGGAAAAGAAAAATGTAAAACTAGAAATTGTAACAGGAAAAAACCAATAAATAGGAGTTTATGACATAAATTCTTTTATGTCATAAAAACAATTTTCTGTCAAGAAACGGGTGATGGTTAGTTTGAAGTGACTTCCACCAACTGTCTTACACCTAAGGGAATTTTGTTAAATATTCTTGCCGACATGACACTGGAAAGTTGATCAGACATCACAAGTCGCTCATAAGGTATATATAGATCTTTAATGCGTAGATTGTGACTGTGCTTATCACCTCTAGTTTTAATTATAGGCTCTTTTTTCTTATTCAGTGCTTGTTTCAAAATTAATCTGAGGGTAACGTCATTATATTTAATTCTTTGAAGAGAGGCCTGCAGCTAACTCGAGCTTTTTTCTTCATCATTTTTCTAATAGCTCTCTTTTGAAGTTCAAATATAATAGAAGCTTCGGAGATTCCACCCCATAGTCAATACCACATACGATTCTGGAGTGATATAGACCAAAGTAGGCAGTCTTTATAACCTCAGCTGGATCTTCTTCACACTGTTTTCTCAATAAATAAATTATTTTTGATAACTGATTACTCAAGGTATGTAGGTATATGACTTTTCCAAGTAAGCCTGCAATCTATGTGACACCTAGAAATACTATTGTTTCTTTTTTTTTCCTTCTCAATTAGAATAAATAGTAAGCTTTGAGGTTTTTTTCATTTAATAATAATTCATTTTTTTCAGCCAATCTTTGAGGGATGAATGTAACCATTAGCCTTCTTTGCCACCTCTTCAACAGTCCTGCCTTTCGCTATTAATATGGTGTCATCAGCGTCTAAGACACATTCTCCCGGAAATGCCATGTCTATGTCATTAATCTATAGCAGGAATAAGATTGGTCCTAAACTCTTGTTTAACCTCATTTAATTGAGAAATTTGATTACAGTTAACATACTGTTTTCTTTCTTGCAGGTAATTCTTAAATAAGTTCCAGTTTACTCCTATAATATCGTAATATTGAAGCTTTTCCAATAATAGCTGATGAGACACCATGTCAAATGCCATACTCAAGTCGCAAAATCTAATGATGGTACTTTGTTTCTTTTCGAAAATTTCTAAAATTACATCTGTAAGTTTAATAACGGCATCAATTGCACTAAGACTTTGTTTGTAACCATTTGAAACTTACTAATGAAATTTTTATTTTCTAAGAAGGTGAGCAGCTGATTTATAGTTATTCAAATCATTCAAATTTCCTCTCTTGAACACCGGTATAACTTTTGAGATTTCCAACACTGATGGAAATTTACCCTGTGTGATGCAATCATTAATAAGTGTTGTAAGTGGCTTTATAACAAAGCTTGTAATTCTTTTAATAATATAGTTCGAAAACCAATAGTGATCAGTGCTTTTTTATTTTTCATCTCCTTTAACACCTTTAATACATCATCAACAGTAACTTTTCTCATTTGAAATGCTATTGGATTGATTAAATGAATGGGATTTGAAGATACTCTTCGTAATGGGATATTTCCAGATAATCTATATAGTGAGTATTGAATTGATCTGCATTAAGAAGTGTGCTTATGTTTTCTTTCTTCTTTCTCCATTAATTATACTCCGGCTGTCTTGTTCTTATGGCCCGAATTAAGGAGTAGCTTTCTATTTATTGATCTTTTTTTAATTTTTTTTTAATGTTCAGCAACAACATCATTCCTGTTAGTCGTACAGTAGATCAAGGTGCTCTTTTTGACATTTCAATTCCTCTGAATACCAGACATTTTTTTGATTTTTTCTTACTAATTTGCACTTTTGGAAAACAATACTCATAATAATATAACAAAGCTGAAATAAATAAATAGAACTCTTGATCCATAACATAGTAACCATTAAGTCCCAGTTAATGTTCCCCACTAAGTGATTAAATAATCCAATAACTTTCAATATCCCCGCTTTGTTCTTTTGATGCAGGCTGCTTATTAATATAAATCCATTGCAGTGAGTGATCACTTACATGATCGTTAATTACTTTTACTTTATATTCATTTGCATCTAGGTTAGTAACAGTATTATCCAAACAAGCATTCAATCTAGTACACTCATTAACTGTGATTTCATATCCATAATTTAGGCATAAATTCTTAAAATTTAAAGTCAACTTATTATTTATTAAAAACTGAAATAAAGTTACCTAATTACACAGCTTTTTCCCTAAATAGCTAATATGATTGAACAAAACCTCTAAATTATTAATAAATATATATATCATAGTTAGTCTGAGGTGGGCGGTGTAAACTAATTGCAATCAGATCATATGTCTCTATTGCAGTTAGTTCAAACACTCTTTCAACAGATAAACTATTGATTCTATCTAAAACTTTAAAATAACATCCATCTTTGACATAAATTGCAACACCCCCATGGATAGCTTAGTGCAGAAAGCTGAAGCTACTTTATAGCCTCTATGTACAAAGATATCCATTTGTTCTTCTTTGAACCAAATTTCTGTTAAGCATGCTATGTCCACATTGCTATCTTTACAAATTTTCCTCAGTCCCTCTCTTCTAAGTTGAGCTTTCTGCTCTAATTTCCGTGAACTATTCTCTTGTGGCTTCAGAGTCGGGCTTACCTGCATAGTTAGTTCAGGCAGGGGCGGGTGATGGTGTAGTGGTTACGAGCACGGACTTGTAAGTGGGAGGACCCCAGTTCGAGTCCAGCGTATAACTGCTAAATTTTATATTTGTTTAAAAATGTTAATAGTAAAATAGGTGCTTCCGCCCCCGTCCGCGACACCTAATTTGGTAGTTGGACGTTAAGCCCGCCTGAAAAAATAGGCATTACTTTACTTTTTTAGTTCAGGCATGCACAATTCTTCATACAGATTCTTATCTGATTTTTATGAATTAAGTTCATTTTTCTTAGGTTTATAATTACCTCGTTGTGAAGTCACTGTATCCAGACTATTTAATCTGTTAACAAGTGTCGTTCTTTCTCTTCTCTGTCGTCAAATTAACTTTATTAATTTTTCCCTTTAAATCTCTTACTTCTTCAAGGAGCCAAGAGATCGTAGTCATCATATTTTTAATTAAATTAGTGGTGCAGGCACTTACCACCACTTTGTCACATAGCGTACATAGCCAGAGAAGCTGCTTGCACTCTTTTTATATTTTTTCATTGGGTGTTATATTTAGTACATACATTGCATGTAACGGCCCAAAGAAAAGAGAATATTTTCAAAGAGAAAACGCAAATACCAGAATATTAAAATAAAATAGGAGTAGATAGGGAAGTGATAAAACCAGAAATAGGTTGAATTGTGAATAGAAAAAAATCAATTGGTCCATAATTCAAATATAGAAAATGTTAATAGGAACATTATTCAACAAACTAAAGAAAGATAGGATATGTTGAATAACACACATGAACTGTTTATTTGTGAGAAAACTGATGTTTTTTATATCAAAGAAAATATACAAGACGTTGCACCAAAATGACAAGCAGTTTACAGAAAATTGGCCAAAGAAAGCTCTTAGAAATATCCATTGGAATAATGGTATTAGTGATTTGTTATTTGTTTTGATGTGATTATTTTTTATATAAATATTATTTATTAATAATATTTAAAATAAATAAAAAAGTATATTTTATTTAACTTATGACAGCAATCAAAATTCAGTTAAATAAAAATATCAAGTGAGTGCATAATATTATCAATAATTATTTAAATGACCTATATTTTTCCCTTTTATTAATTGATAAAAATTATTATAATATTGACATATTTTTTAAATAATTTAATGGCCATTGCTATCAATGCAAAATATATATATGAATGTCTAAGCTGAACGGGAAGATTGTGAGCAACAATAGATATGGAGGGTGCTTTTATAAGCTGGTAATTCTATAATTAAATTATTTCCAGCTGTTTACACAAGTGTCTGGAGCATTATTTTTGATAATAATTTCATAATGAAACCAAAATTATAACCACAATAACGAAAACTAAAATAACTACACTTTAATTATTACATACTTATCCAAAGCATAAATATAATTAAATTTTATATAAACAAAAATAAGGTTGTGATTATAATAATAATATAAAGTATAAATATTTAAGTATTTATATATTTACATTAAATAATATATATTAAAATTATAATAATTTCTAAATATTAATTCTCTTCAATAAGATTGTTGCATTTGAGATACAGATCAGTGCAATCTTCAAATTTTTCACGCCCTATTTCCACTTTCCACACATTGTCCCTGAAAGTAATAAAAAAAACAATAACTTTTTCAAAATAGTAACAAAACTCAAACAGTATCTGTCATATGACATTTGCAACATGTGTAGAATATATCTACGTTTGTCAACCCCACACTACTCCCTACCACCTACCGCTATGAGAAAACGTTCTTTCGCTCTTTCATGTGAGAAACATTTGCTTTTTACTAAATAGGTGGCCTCCCGAAAAAACATATTCTACGTTAAACAAAAAAACTTGATTTTCTCACTGCAATTAACAAACACAATTGAATTGACAAATTTTCTTTAAAATCATTATATTTATGAACGTTTAAATGAGCAGGCCATAAAAAAGGAGGCAAGGGTTGTTATCCGTGTATATGCCTGAGTGTAATTAGAACGGGACGCCTTCTATCCCAACTAATGCTTGTAGGGTCGTTACCCAGAAATCTATTCAATAGAATTCTATTTCATTAGTTTTTCCAGAAAAATGTTTCAAACATAAGTTATAAGTTTGTATCTTTTTTTGAAGTTACTCAGGGAAGTGTTCTCGGACTTATTCTTTCCATAGTATATATTTTAGAAATTGCAACTCATCCTCAAGGTGCCTAACCTTCACGTAGGATGACATAACCATCCTGTCTTCTCATTCTGACCCAATTCAATCAACTCGCATCTTACGACGAAACTTAAATTCTCTTGAAAAATGGTTTCATAGTTGGAAAATGAAAGTTAATATCTAAAAATGTCAAAACATAATTTTCACTGTCAAAACGTACTTAATGTGCCCTCCAGTTTACTTAAATCAAATTGTACTAACATTGTACGATAACTCAGACCCTACATACCTGGAATCTACATACACGTCTCAAACTTCAAAGAATTTAAATAACACAACTACGTGCTCGCAAAAATCCTTGATCTAAACTGACATTAAACAACAAAGTACTGATATATAACGCGCTAGCGAAAATATAAATCATCGGACTCGAACTATGAGGTCCAGCCTAGCATTTCAATATCTATCGTCTCCAAACCTTAGTCAAAAATCGTACTTCGATGCTCCATATTACGTCTTCATAGAACTGTTCACTGAGATCTAAAAGTAGCTTTTGTACAAAACTTAATCTCGGCCCATACAAGAAATTTCATTCTCGCCTTTCCTCCCATCGTACATCTCTAATAGATCAGCTCTTATCTTCATATCTTCCTGATAATCCCCTTCGTCGTCTGACACGGCTTTGCCCACGGATTTACTGGACGATGGAGGTAAGTAATTGACTTATTTGGAGAGTCACCAACTCAGGCAGTGATACTATTTACTTGTTGCAGGGACAATTACACCTGCCGTTGCAAAAACGTTTAACAAAAATAAATAAATAAATAAAATCATCATCTGTACTGGTTATCACTTTAAAAAAGGCAATAACGCCAGAAATGCCGCTTCCGAAATGAATGAAGGAGTCGGGGAAGTCTCTGTTTCCAAATTAAACAAAAAATTTGAAGAGGCTGATTGGGGCCTGGAAAGTAAGATTCCTACAGGGTGTCCTCTCTCTCCTTAGATTCAGCACTTCTACGGTAGCTGGTGAAGTGGGTCCTTGCACCAACTTCAAAAAACATTCAGGTGAATTAGGCGTGTCCACTCAATCATAAACCGTACCTGCGAACAGCCGACATAGTTCCCCCAGAGCTGACGAAAAATTCCACATTAACAAACGCTCTATCAAGCCATACAATGCCGAAATGATGTCTGTAAAACATTTCTTCAAAACCCAAGTGATTTTCGTTGCATCAAACAAATAACTCTTGCTATAAAAACTGGCTTTATTTCGACAATCCGAACAAACAAAAACAATGGATTAGATCAGGCCAACCAGGTGTACCCGACAAGAAAGATTTGAGAAAAAGTGATGCTGTACATGGTGGAACTGCGAAGGCAGTAATCATTTTGAGCTGGTTCTTGAAGGTTGTGCGATTACATCCGAACTCTACTCTACTCAGCTAAAACGCGTAAACTCAAGTCTTCACTGAAAAATATCCTTTTTGATTACTTTTCCCTCCCGCAGTTTTGCGCAAAGCTGGCACCCTCTGATTACCACCTCTTCTGTTCCACGGCCCGTGTGTAAAAAGTTACAAAAATATGGAGACGATGAAATGTTTGGAGTTTTTCGCCTCCAAAGTTAGCTCCTGGGGCCATAAGTTCAAGTTATAGAAAATTATGACCTTATATTTCGAGGAGTAAGCTTAGTAAGGTGTATAAACAAACCATTTTTTAATTGTAATAAGGGAAGGGATTAGCTCAGTGGTTCGTGGCTCAGTGATTCGAACCCGCGGAGATCACGGGTTCGAATCCAGCCGTGCTACCCTTAGATTTTCTTTTCCTAGGAGCCCCTACAGCTCACTGTCCGGTGATGGACAGTGTTGTCTGTAACGAGAGAACATTGTCCGGAGGCCGGCAGTGCACTGAGAAAGGCTCCGGGCGCAAATGACCACAGATGTTGAGACGCCTTAAATTTAAAAAAAAAATTGTAAAATGAAAAACGCAGACTACAGTTACACGCTAGCATTATACAGGTAGCAGAATAAATTGTAAAGGAATGGCACTTTAGTGGAAAGCTTAACATTAATGGTCCCTAAAAACCTCCTCATAAATCAATTTTCCGGGAAAATGCTTCAAGTATTGTGATAATCATCTATGTGTTTAGATATTTAACAAATGTAAAGAAAATCACTGAGGCCGTTTACAAGAAAGTCGCGAAAGCTGAAAAAACAAAACATAACATTCAGTAAAGTGAATGTTACCAAAACACCGATTGATGGATTTTGGTGGAAACTTAGTTCAGATGCGATGGTCAACCTAAACGGAATACAAAGTTTTGGGATTTTCGATGTTTGAAATATTTTGTTCACATACAATGAGTCTATTCGAAAAGAAAACATTTTTCTATTCGTGTTAAGGGGATTTCAAAACATGTATTTTGAAATTTGTCACGATCGCAATACTTTTTAGTGTAAGTGAAAGTAAAAAGAAAATATAAAAATTTTAAAAATGACTTATTTTTAAAGGAAATTTGCATTGTTTTGTTTACCATGTTTACCAACAATTAGATATAATAATAATTATTATCTACTTGAACTAAATACTATAACCTATAAAAAAAAAGCCAAATAAACTATTAGTTAACAAATTAATTACATTATAAACTTGAAGGCCGAATCTAACAGCGGGCTCTGTACGGCTTCCTTATCTAATAGACAGACCAGTGCTGCTTTACAAGTTTCTGTGTCCACTTCCATTAATGTGAATATCGTCTTTACTATATCTAATCTGAAATAAATAAACAATAAAATTAGTTGACTATAAATAATTTATTATTGTAGATTCATTATATGACGTAAAGTGCAAAGAGTGGGGGTCAGTGCAAAGATTCCGGTCAGTTTGTTAACAAAGAACTAGTCTTATAATTCATGCCCTAGTGAATGTATTAGTGTATGAATAACAATAACATAGTTAATTGAAGTAAGCAGGATGCAGTACTGTAAATATTATTTCTACAGTTTTCTATTAATATCTTTTATCGCAGTGACATGGGGCAGATCACCGCAAGAATTTCAAGTATATACAAATAATATTTACACAGAAGAATTGGACAATCGAACATCGTTTGCTGATATAATCACCGATTTAGCTTTGGAAGAAATCAGCAACTATTTAAACCAAAAGAATGATACAAAACTTCCATTACCATCAATCGAACAATCTTTGGCGACAGTGGAATTCCAAGCCACAGAAGGTATGTTTACAAATCCGGCGACTATTGTACGTCGTGGTGAAAGTCATATTGATCATAAAGCGTCCCAAATGATCGTATCCTTTGATGTTGGATTCTCCTTGATGGATATCTATTATAAACATTATACAGCTATATTTTTAAATATTGTCCAAGAGTCCGGCAGTATTGATATTAAAGTGGGTAGAAATTCATTATTTCTACAAGTGATTGTTACATATTTCCCACATTGTATAGTTAGTTTGAATAAAGTAGAAATGAAAGAGTTCAGTGACGTCAGTGTGGACTTAAGTGGATTGAGTATATTGGATCCAATAGCTGATAAAATTGTTGAATGGGTTTTGGAATCTTATAGTACCTCATTTGCAGCGGTTATTGAATCTGTTGTACAACAAAAATTACAAGAAGAAATTTCAAAAACTAGTTTCTGTAAATACAAGAAAATTAAATCGCATTAAACTGCCAATATTTACAAATTTATGAAAATGTGATGTACTTTTTTTCTGATTTATTAATTCAGTGTAAGCGATTTTTAATGTTTATTTTGTATTATTAAAATAATGATCATTTATAGTTTTTTAGTCCAATTTTTTGTCTTTTCGGATCACTGGAACGAGTTGAATAGAATCCCCATTTTTAAATAAAGTCGTTCCAGCAAAATTAAATGAATATTTATATTATTTATTATTAAATTAAATGTTACTTGGATATTTTACGAAAATTAAGTATTAAATTGAGCTATGATCTATGCTGAAAAAACCGGTAGCAGGATTATAACTTAATAACCTCATACCATAATAAGAAGCATGATAAATAGTACTTATAGATTGTGAGAAGGTGGGAGTAGACTTTTGGTACGCTGTCAGTAATTGCTGTTAAATTGGTAGTGGTTAATAAATAAAATTATGTCCTTATTGATATACAGTTTATATTTGAATAAAAGAGAACATACAATACAAAAAGACAGCCTCCATTAGTACTTAATGAACACTAAACTTCTCATTGTATTTCGCTCCTCAACTCTTAATATAATCGATACTATTACACTAATCGAACACTTCTCTAGGAAAATTGACTCTTAACAATTCCATAATTGAATTTTCTATAAATATTGATTTCCATACCAAAAAGCATAAATAATTCACTATCATGTTTTTTACATGGAGATAATATAAATAAGTTCTAGTGAATCTAAAACGAATTATTGAACCTGTTACCGATCTGGACCCTCTCATTGGCTGAACCCCCTGGAATCGATTGGACTCGATTCAAATTATTCCGTTCCTTAGTGCACGAATAAAGCTGCTCTTAGAGAGAATACTGCCCAGGAGGTTGGCAGTACACTGATAAAGGCTACGGGCGCCCATGGCCATAGATGTGAGGCGCCTTAAATTAAAAAAACAAAAAATGAATGATGGGAAGTTTTATTTCACCGCAATTTTTAAAAATTATATTCGATAACTTTGTGGTTTTCTACATTTTATTTATTGTTCATTTTTTTTTATGGAGTTAAATTTAATGAATTCGTTTAAATTCCATGTTTTATGTATAGCCTAATATATTAATACAATTGGATTGTAAAATAATTATAAAATATTAAAAAAAAAAAAAAAAAATTGCTAATTATTAGTTTACTGTTTTTATTATGAAAAAGAAATGCAATTTTTTACAAACTGATGGAGTTAACTACGAATTTAAAGGTTTAATAAATTAAATGACATTCTAACGAATGAAACTGTATGAAAAATTTGTAAAGAAGCACGTTGAACGAGTTTTCGGAATCGTTACTAAAACATCTAAGAATACTCACCGCCCCACCATCTGTAGGTTTTTGTTATAATTATGATTTGAGATTATAACGTTAGAATCCTCTGCCAGTTTCAGCATGTCTACAGTTCTAATACTTATTCTCGTGTAATGTCCAATCTATGTCTTTTCCTCTAAAGTGCTATCTAGTTTATTATACAATTCTACCATCTAAACAAAATTAATAATTACAAATAAATAAATTGCCAAAATTCCTAATTTTGCAAGAAAATTAGTAAACCAAAAGTGCCTTTTTACTGAACAGTTTTTTCAGTTTTCACGATTTTCTCCATAAAATCACTGACGATTTACATTAAATTTGGTTCACTAACTTATAAAATTTGTCACAATTTTGTAAACTCAGTAAGCAAAAGTCGTGTGAGTGTTTCACACCAAATTTTTTGTTTTTTTTTCTTCATTTCTGTCAAGACCATTGGAGTTATGTAATCAGAAATTTACTTCAGTATGGTAATAACGGCTGGTCTAAAACTTGCAAAGAACAAATATTTGATTTCACAATTCTACCCACACCAATTGCAATCAAAAATTAAATAATGATATTCAGCAAAAACATTTATTATCTGCTTTGAGTGACGTCATCTTCAACAACGCTATTTGTACAAACACCGCTAGAAGTATTATGATACAGTCTTAGTCATAACTGGTTATCTAAGGATTTAATAGTCACTAATAAATCGAATAGGGAAATGGATTAAACAAGCGGCTGCTGATTCATTGAGTGAGCATTCATTCTACTTTCATTTACTGCTGTTAAATGAGTACAATTTATACAGGGTGTACTTAAAATATGGGCCGCAACTTCAGAGGTGTATTATACTCATCAAAATGAACTAAAAAAGTTGATAGAAACATAAATAGGTTGGCAAATCCGTTGTTTTCAAGGTACCGCCATATTTGTGTAGAGTAAAAATTGAAGTTTTATTATATGTAAATCATAATATTATATTATTACTTAATCTTATAATAATAATAATAATAATAATAATAATAATAATAACTGTTTTTATTGAAAAACAAAGATATTCTCTTCTTTTTTTTTTTAAGACAAACAAAACACTATTGAGAGCATGGACCATAGTCCTTCTGCCGAGATGACTACCAAAAACATGTTTCATATTATAAAACGAAATCAGCAAAATCACTTAGAGACCAAATAACATTAATTATATACTTTAATATTTTACATCTATGGAAATAATTAGAAAATCACATAAACCTAAACTGAATACCAAGTTTAAACTTATTGCCTTTTTTTTTTTTTAGATGTTTGTTTATACCCAAGACACACACACACACACACACACATACATAAATACATAGACTATTCGCTAAAAACTTGTTTTCCGTACTTAAGACACTTCCAACATATAATTCCGGTGAAAATTCAATATACAAAATTTGACATGATCGTAGATACTTCCACTTATTAGGCGGAAGAGAAAAGTAAAAAATAATCTGGTTTGAAAAACATATTAAATTTTCTTACAAGTGGAAATTTTATTCAACGTTCAGTTGCCCTTAAGGTGGGGGGGGGGGTCAGTTTGTTTTAGAAGGCCCCAAAAATAATTCTTTTTTTTTTTTAAAAAGGTTCAAATAAACCTGATCAAAAGTCAAAAATCAGTTTTCTAGAAAATTCCTAAAACTCAAAACATTATCTTTAAAGTAATAACTTTCGGTTAACCGATTTAATTTAAATTTGGAATTCTAGTATAATGCTTTTAATACCTATAAACCTATGGCGCAACAGGTCCCGTGAAGAGCCAAGGCTTACCAGATGGCGATTTGTATTGGGGGGCGACCGTAGTGTAGTAAGCACGCCGCTTAGTTCCGGCCTTCGTTACCTAGGTGCCACTACTAACAGTAGCTTTCCACTTTTTCTCACGATGCTGATTCAACACCGACGACTTTTATCCTCACGGGAATCGAACCCTGATTTTTTGCGTCAAAGGCAAGTGCGCTTGCCACTAGCCAATGCATGAGGATAATGCTTTTAATGTTCTTCATATTTTACAGGTGGTAGAATTGTAAATTTTACAGGTTGTATCATCCCCACAGATCGTCCAAAAGTCAACTTTCAAAGAAAAAGGATAAGACCATCGTATAAGAAGTTTATAAGAAGACATTTTTTTTTTTTTTTAGAAAATATAGAAAAATTGAAGAAAAAAATTAGTAAAGGTTGCATTTCCGGTTGACCGATTTTGACTGAATCGGTGATAGCGTCTCTAGGAGAATCTCAAGTATGGGACTTACTGCGTTTTTTCATTTTTGTGATATTTTGTTCGCAGACACATATTAGTACATTGTAATTATTTAATTTATATAACTAGTTTAATATTCATCTTTTAATGTAATAGTCATACGTTATGCCTTGATCTTCAATCAAAAAGGGAGCAGGCAGAATCAGACATCCTTACTTGCAGCGCTAGTGTAGTTCTAATACATAAACAAATAATCGCTAAAAACATTTCAACTTTCTCTTACTGCTGTGAGAGAAAGTATTGCGATCGTGTCAAACTTACGATACCGAGTATTCACCAGAAATACACGATCTGAAGATCCCTGAGACCAAAAAATTGCTCTGTGTATATTGTGTGAATGCCACCGATAGTAAACACATTAGTGAATAGATTTTCAGTTTTTTGAAATTTTCTCGTAAACGGCTCCAACGATATTCTTTAATCTTGTTATATTAGCTGCACACACAGAGAGCTACAACGTTTAATTGAAACATATCTACGGGAAAATTCATTTAAGAAGTATTTTGGAGGTTGGGGTGGGATTATGTTTTCCTTTAAAGTGCTATTTTAATTTATTATACGATTCTATCATGTAAATAAAATCAATCAGAATGAAAGATATTGCCAAAATTCCGGGTTTGAAGAAAATCAGTTGACCGGAAGTGCATCTTTACTGAACAGTTTGTCAGCTTTCTGCGATTTTATCTATGAAAACACCGATAGATTTTATTAAACTTGGTATACTAACTATACATACTGAAACCTAACATTTAATTTGAAACTCATATTGAGAAAGTTCACTTAAGGGTTTTTTTTGAGAGGGGAAAGGTTTTGTTGTCCTCAAAATACCGTATTATATTAAGTTAGATTCTCCCATTCATTATATATGAAGGCAATTACACATCTAGTTTGAAGAGGATTAGACAATTATAACTAAGTAAATTGAAGTAAGAGAGGTCGTGTGAGTGTTTCACACAAGATTTTTTCCATGCACCAGGAAGGTCCAAAGCTTCAAAGTAGATTTTTATTTCTTTCATTACAGTAACTTGTGATTCAAGGTTTAGCATCAAAGAGTAATGATAGTATAAAAGAAGTTACTAGGATGAATGTGATTGCGAGGATGTGATGATAAAGAACATTACAAAAGATGCCTAAGATAAATATTACTATTTCTATATAGAATATGATTTTTGAAACAAATTTGATGCTAAAAAATAAATAAATACATTTAAATATATTTATTTACCGAAATAATTACCTTGGCTGTACAATAGCTCTGTAATAATTTGTATTGTAGGGCGGTGGGAATGTGTTGTTATTGTTGTAGGGTAGTCTGGTCGAGCCGAACACCAGTCCGAGTCCGAACAGTTTGATAAGAAGACCTCCAGTGATCAGAGTGGCCAACACCACCACGATGGCCGTTATCTTGATCAACACCAGGCCTAGGAAGCCACCCAGAGCCACTGCAACATTCATATCAAGACTAATTATTAGATATCAATAGTCAATAAAATAAAATAATATATATTGACATACGACTATAAGAGCCGAGTGTTGGTATAGTGGTTATGAGCATGGACTTGAAACTTGGGAGGTCCCAAATAGTCCCAAATTTATATTAGTTTAAAAATGTTAATAAGTGCTTTCGCCTCCTAAAAAGGATAAGATAGTTAAGCCCGCCTGAAAAATAGGCATTACTTTACATTCACAGATCTTTCACTTTCTGCTGTTAATACAGTTTATATAAAATGACAAATTTTCCTTAAACGCCAAATTTTACGTATTCATCCTTTAATAAATGTAGTGATAGTTGGGGGATAAGCTATCCATGGCACGTATTAAAAGTGGTTTACATTGTAGACCAAAAGAGAGCGCAGTAAAACACTGAACATATTCAAATTACATTTGAAATTTAACGACTTTAATCCCGCAGAACTAAATAAAATCAATTTTTTTGAGTGTGTGGTCAACATAACTCAAAAAAACGAAAATCGTCTATAGTTCAAATTTGGTATTTAGTTTAAGTTCTAGCATGGGACCTGACAATAAGATTTGGATCAAAATCGGTCAACCGGAAATAAAAATTTACTCAATGGATTTTTCAGTTTTTTGCAATTTCTTGAAAATGGCTCCAACGATTTCTTTTAAAATATTTAATATTAACTAACACATATAGAGACCTACAATTTTGTTTGAAACATTATTCTGGAAGAATTTATTTAAGAGAAGCTTTGGGGAAAGGGTGAGTTATGTTTTCCTCTCATTGTCCCACCCCATTCTCTAAAACACCCCTTAATTGAATTTTCCCGGGGATATGTTCAAGTAAATGTTGTAGCTATTTGTATGTGCAGTTAATATATCAAATTTAAAGAAAAACCGTTCAAGCGTGGCACCGTTTTTAGAAAGTCTCAAAAAACTGAAAATTCATTCATTAACATAGTATTTCTGGACAAACCGAATTAGTTCAAAATCTTATTGACAGACAAGTAACCTGGTGGAACATGAACGAAATATCAAGCTTGAACTTTCTACGATTTATTGTTTTTGAGTTGGGCTGACCACAAACACATAAACAGATACAGATAGCATCAGTGACGTTTTTTTCCTTTTTTCATTTTGTGATCATCTTTCGGCTTCGAGTATCTTCGCCCATCTTCATAGAGCAAAATCAGTTTACAGCTGCATAAGAGAGAATTTACCATTCTCTGAAGGTAGATTTTAATATTGTTTTCAATAGTTACTGGTGAAGCATTTTGTTCCATATAAGAGTTTTATTATTATTATTTTTTATTTACTAGTCACTTATAAAGGAACAATAAATAAATAAATAATATAGTTGAACGATGGAAGTGATGTTTGTTGCTAGGACTGAATCAAATAAAATGTAATTCTTTGAATTAAATTTAGTAATTAATTTCATTAATTATTTTCTATTTTACTTTCAGAAACCCTTAAATTATCTATGTGGTATAAATTAAATTCTCTTGAAAAGAATTTTATTGTCAACTGAGAACTCCATTATATTAGAATTGTATAGTTCATATTAGTGCTAACAGATGGCAGCGCTAGGTCATTTCGTAGACAGTCCTTTGAGCACACTGATTTAACCCTTTGAGGACCATGGGACATATTTGTCCCCATACTTTAAAAGTCAGTTATATTGATTTTTGATGTCAAAGATCCATGAAAATTATTAGAAATAAACCTTATTACATTGTTTTCAATAGATTAGCCCAGTAATGCCTTATTATTATATGAATAAACCAAATTTCTATCATTTAAAAAGTTGTTCACTTGACTTGAAAACTAGATGTTAACAAAATACTTTTTTATAAAGAATAGATTAATTTTTTCGTAACCATTCTTTTTTTTATTTAAAATAAGAGTCAGACAATACGTTCTAGTGCACTCTGAGTACAAAAAAAAAATTGTCAGTGGGGAATAAAATAATAATGGTGCAGTTGTGTTTTTATAAAATAAAAAAATGGCAGAGAAGTATAGAATTTTTGAAATGGAGGATGAAGAAATTGTCCAATTATTACTCGCGGAGGAGAGTGGAGATGAAGATGATTTGCGTTTGGACGAAGAAGACCAAACATTTCTGGAGGAAGATGCTGAGAATGTGAGGGGAAAAGTTTTTATAGAAGATCCACCTCAGGCTGAACTTACGGAAGATTCAAAAAATGTTAAGATACAGAATAAAATTTTAAATTTAGTACATGATAAAGCAGAGGTCTCTGAAAAAATTTTGAAAAAGGCTTTGACTGGAATAAATATTATATTTCGAAACTAACTGCGAGCTCTTTCAATGGGTTCAGTATGATAAAATTTATTTCTGAGAATAATCCAGTCCTATTGAGGTACTTGAAAAAACTTGTGGATTTGACGAATTAATTAAACTTATTGTGACACAAAGCAATTTATATATGGAACAAAAAGGAATCCCTTTGAGACTAACGAACTCGAAATGAAAGCTTTTCTTGGCATGAACTTCGTGATGGAATATCATGTGCTTCCCTCTATTCGAGATTATTGGTCAACTCTCCCTGATCTCTAATGCCATTTATAGCATCAGTCACGCCCAGGACTAGGTTTGAACAAATTAGGTCCGCAATCCATTTATGTGATAAGAAAAAAAGCATTACCTCGTACAGCAAGCGAGTATGATCGGGCCTACAAAGTACGTCTTCTAATAGAACACCTAAACAAGTATTTCCAGCACGCCCGGGAACCATCTAGATATCAGTCAATAGATGAGCATATGATTAAATTTAAAGGTCACTCTGCCATGAAACAATATATTAAAAATAAGCCTATGAAATGGGGACTTAAACTATGGTGCCGCTGTGACTAGGAAACTAGCTATCTATACCAGCGTGATCTATATACGGGGAAGAAAAAACATAAAGAGAAAGGACTTGGAGAAAGTGTAGTACTACAGCTTAGTGACTCCCTCCTAGGGACTAGAAGTGGAATTATTTTTTGATAATTTTTTTAATTCTCCTGTTCTTCAGCAAGGTACACTTCTGTTACACAAATAAGGTAATTGTTTTGCTGAGTATCATTTAAAGAAGTGAAAACCTAATAATTAGAATAACAACATTTGTCGATTTTTATGTATCTTTTAATAATAAAATGTGAGCATTTCAAATATTTTTTTGTTTGTTAACATTCCCTTATGGTCCATAGGGACAAATATGTCCCAGCTTATATTAGCTTAACAACTTAACATATGATCGGAAAAATTATTTAGATTCCATATTTGTAATGTCCTGGATCATATATATGCAAGTGAACTCTTATCATTGGCTGAAAACCTTATGGTCCTTAAAGGGTTAAACAGTTTCTGTTTAAACATACTCCTAATGGAAAACTCCAATAATCCATAAAATTCAATTTATGCGAAAAAATATTTCAACATAATTGTGATAGATAGAAATCAGGTTACAGCCACATTATCACACAACCTTAATTTTAGCGAAATGCGTTGATTGTTTAAGCTGAGAGGCGAACTTTTATATCTAAATTTCATGCTTTGGATCGAAAGAGACTCGGATCTGGAAAGATGCCAGCTTTGCAACTATTCTACTCAGGAAGATTTGTACCGTTTCCTGGGAGAATGCCCCCTTTTGGCAGAATTTCTTTTGCTTCATTTTAATACACGTATTCTCTCAAGGACAGATATAATTTCTTTTTTGTCTGGCCAAGAACATCATCGTCATTTGCTCAAATAAGCCCAGGACGCCTGGAAGCTTAGATACAGTTAGCTTAGCTGATACTGATTATTATTATTATTATTGATAATAATATCACTAATATTATTTTTATAGATTTCGCGTTTTCTCTTTTGTTCTCTCTCTTATTCACAAGGTGGGATTTTCAATTTTAAAAGTAACGTACTCTTTGATTTAATTTACCAGTTCTTTTTTTTTTCTGTTTTTGCTTTTTTGTCTTTTGTTTCTTTTTGAACTTATTTCCACCATATTTTACTTTTCTTTAATTTATATATTTTTATGTTTCTAAGTTTTCTTTACTGTCTAGTTAAAACTAAAGAATAATTTCATTTTTGTTTGTTTGTTATTTTTTGCATTGAACTCTAGCAGACGGCCATTGCTATGTATATTTTATATATATTATTGTATTTTATATACCCTTTATAAATAAATATTATTATTATTATTATTAATTGTGATAGGTTTATTTAAAATGCATTTTTAGCGCCATGTTGAAAAGAAAATTTGTCTTATTGCAAAAAAATGGTATAGAAATAGTAATAGTAATTCTTACTAGATGTTTAGTTTAATGAAATCTGTCGGTGTTTTTATAGAGAAAATCCCAAGGAAATGAAAAATCTGTGCAGTATAGTCGCACAATCCTTATTGACCAATTTTCTTCAAACTCGGAATTATTTAATTTTGATTAATATTATATGATAAAATGATATAATAAATTGAAAGAACACTTTCGTGGAAAACATTACCCCCCAAAACACTTCTTAAATTAAATTTCCCAGAAAAATAATTCAAATAAAAGTTGTGGCTTTTTATAGGTATAATTAATGTAAAAGGTTTAAAGAAAATTGTTGGAGCCTTTTTTTTGAGAAAATCCATGCAGTAGAGTGGTACTTCCGTATGACCAAATTTGTCCAAAACCTCCTGTGGTGAAAGTCAAACGAAATATCAAGTTTAAACTGTCTGCGATTTTTTAAACACGTTTCGAATTCAGTGGACCACAAAACATGTTTTCTTCGGTGAAAACTCAATTTTGAAACTTTGATACGATCACAACACTTCCTCAGCAGTAAGTATGAGTAAAAAAATTAATTAATATGCCAACATTAATATGAAGCCCCGAGTAATGGGGATGGACCGCGTAAAGAACGAAATGAAGCAAAGTAGAAGAAGAAAATTGAATTATTTAACAGACTAAGTTTTGTTAGATGTCTATGAGTTGTTTTTCTGTACAGCAATGCAGAGTGAAGTATCTCAAGTGGTCACTTTGTAAAGTACATACAATACATTAACCTGGGGGGGGGTGTTAGTTCCTTTCCTTAGTTATCTTCAGTAGGTGTTATGAAGTTTTCAGTGAGTACAAGATGAAGAGACATTTGAAAGATAATGCTATTACTTTGTTAAGTGAATTAGGAAGAAAAAGACAGAACTAAGCGTAAACCACAGATGGAAGAACCTCGCATCTTTTCAGCAACACCAAGTAGTCAAGCAAAGAGCCCAGATCCCTTGGATATACAAGTACTTCCACAGTAAGATAGAGGAGTATGACAAAACTGTCTTAGAAGTGCAACTTTACAGACAGTTCCTAGGGTTATTTTTTTTGTGTCTGTTGGAGATCTCTCGTGTAACTCTTGTTACTTTGGCTAAGTTTTGCCATAGTTGTCTCTGCTACAGGAAGGAAATTTTAACACTGCTGTGTCTTTACACAAGGATCTAATATGGTTCTCCTTTCCCTGCTGACACATAAATATTTAGACACAGCTGTATTTGTTTTAACCGTAAATCTTTACTGAAAATCTACTTTGGAAACAAGTATTACCAACTGAATATCTAAAAATTGTAATTTTTATCTACCCTACGTTACATAAGTGGTATTTACCACGAAATTCCAGAAATCAATTAAAATTACTGGTAATATGTTTCAAATAGAAATAGGCATTTATGTAATGTAGATAATATATCAAGCTTTGAGCTTCCTGGGATTTTCGTTTTTTAAGATATTTTACGAACATACATACTCAGAGAGAGAGAGAGAGAGAGAGAGAGAGAGAGAGAGAGAGAGAGTCGTTAAAAAATATTCTTCAATCTCAGAGGACCTGAAAACCTCAAGATAGACAAAATAGAAGAAGATTTTATACTTCAGTAAACAAGTTAGACTGTCTTAAGTAATAATTCTTAAATGTTCAACCCAGATGGATTTGCAAGTTTGGTTGGCCCGATGAATGTTATGGAAAGATGTTAGTGGGTCAAATATTTAAGGTTGTGAGAGTCGGCCAATCAGTAATAAGATTGTTATATAACGTTTATGTACGACAGGTCAACAGTCCATAAACTTGGTCTAAATTAACCATTAAACGCGTGAAAACTGAGAATGAGAAAAACAATATTAACAAGTAAGGTAAAACCAGAATGCAGTAAATGTTAATCAAAACAGAACCACATCCCAAGTGTATTAATAGTAATTTTGTAATGCAAATAAAATAAAATTTTACACTAAAACCACATTCATCAACAATTACGAAACATTGAAATTCTCAAGGGAGTTATAAGTTGAATATTATACAACTCTACAAACAAATCAATGTACAACACTTTAATAAATATGTGAAAATTGTTACCCTGAATATTATTGTTAATTTACTGTTCGAAATCCTCTTAAACATCATATGATTGAAAACGATTTTCTCCATTATTATTGATGGTATCTAATAATTATTTTCTGTCACATTTAACACGGCTGCTAGGGGGGGAAAACAAGAACACTGCTTGAGGCCGGCAGTGCACTGAGAACGCCCCCTCCCAAAAAAAGTAATTGCTGTTTTTACTGTCCCTCACTTATGATTAAAACTTTTCTCCATTATTATTGTGGATCTAATAATTGTCACATAACACGGCTGCGGGGGGGAAAAAAAGAAGAAATTTTAATTAGTTGATATTAATTTAATAACTAAGAAAATGTTTTCAACTTTTCAAGCAACTAATGTTATTATTGAAATAAATGATTAGAAAATTATGTTTATGCACGTTTCAATGTGGCTATCACAAAACACAATTATCTATTTTAATCTATCTCTAAACTTGAGGGGGTTAAGGAGATGTGATCAATTAAGAGTGTTTAGTTGAGAAGCATGAAAACTAAGTAGCAGATAAGAGGAGGCAGTCACGGAGTAGAGATAGTAGTCACGGTGAAGAGGGAGAGAGAGATAGAGATGATAGTCACGGCTGGGCAGTTAATCAACCACCTCAGTTTATTAGATACTGACATTGTTAGTAGGGTTTGTGTATATGTGTGTGTGTTTGGAGAGTGAAGGACCTCCAGAGTTGCAGGGATGTGTCCCTGTGTTTTGGAATGAAGACCCTGTAAGTTTACTCCCAGGTCTTATTGAGCTCTAGGTATGTATTAACCTTTTTTTTTAACTCAAATAAAAAATACGAAGGAGTATTCCAGCTTCGAACACCTGTTCTTAAATGAAGTTTTTACAATATTTCAGTACTAAAAATAATTCAAACTGGAAATTATATAGCTATATTTAAGGTTTATAACTAAGGTAACCGTTTTAGGACTGCCGGTCTACCTGACTTAGAAGTAAAGGTGGATTATATCATGGTATAAAAAAATTCACTGAATTCATCAGACAAAAACGAAACTTCCAGATGACTAATGGCATTTTCTTACTATTCTAAGATTAAAGGCTGGAAAAAACTAAAAGCACTTATTTTTTTTTTAGGCCACCTCTTGGATGATTTATCTCTTTCATGAAAGTTATGAGAGGCCTTAGAAAATCCTTAGAAAAAAAAAGTTGCTATGAAATATTTACACGCTCTCGCTTACAATTAATTAGAAAATGACAATTTTTTTAAACTTCAAATTTTACTCTATTTTACAAAAAAAATCTTACAAATAAAAACGATAGGTTTATATCTGTGCAGTACGCATTCCAAGTTTACAGGAAATCATTTAAGAGAAAATTAAAAAAAAAAAACTAAAAACCTATTCTGTAGAACGGCATTTCCGGTATTCTTCAAATTTGGAATTCCAGCGGTGCTTCTAAGGTATATTCATATTATTATATAAGTTGTAAAACCAGTTGTTCTGAAATAGTACTTTAGAACAGCAGCCCAGCACGGCTTCGAATGCTGCCCAACAAACAATTTTAAACTATGACAAACGTTCTTTTATTAGGCTTAAATTGAATTAAGTGTTTTTCTTTTTATTCCCATTATATGTATATGTGTGTGTTTTTTTATCTATTTTATTTTATTTTTATATGATTGTCGTTGCTGATTGATTGGTACGCTGTGTTCTCTGCAACTCAACCTAGTTGAGCAGCCCCACTTAGTTTTAAAAATAAAGTGTATCTCTCTCAAATAATTCTAATAATTATGAATGCTTTTTAATTCTTTTCAGATATACTTAAGGTGACTTTTACCTCCAAGGAGTGAGGGGACTCGACGCTTGGTTTTACATATGTTTTTAACAATAGGAAACACGCTATTCAGTTTAAAGTTGTCTGAATGTTAACTGTCAGTTTTCAAATACAACATAGAGAGCTGCAATCTGACTTTTATTTTAAAAATTTGACTTCATAAATCCTATCTTACCAGAGGTTAATATCTCCTAGGCTCACAATCCGGCCTTATTCTTCGCTTTTTTGGAAACATCAACATTTGTTAGCAACCATTTTCAAGGATGAAGTAAACGAAGAGTAAAATTTGTACCAAAATATCTGTACAGCACCTTGTGAACTCACTGAGATTTGTAAATACATACTTCCATCGAACCATATGTTGTTATATTAGTTTCTCAATACAACTAGTTTTATGCTGCAAACTTTTATAGTAAAATGTTTAAAATATTAATGAGTTTATTACCTATCTCTTGTTTACGGAATACCAAGTTTGTGCTTCCTGCGATTTTCGATGTTGAGATATTCTGATAAAACACATACATATACAAATCATTCGCTAAAAACATTTTTTTCCTATTCAGGGGCCTCCAAAACAAATATTTACGGTGAAAACACCATTACGAAAATCTATCACGATCGCAATATTCCCATTACTAGGAGTAAGAGAAAGTAATTAAAAACAAAACATACAATACTTACATGTATGATGATAATGATAACCGTACAGATAACCTGCTCTGGGTGCAGTTTGTTGTAATTCTTGTAGTTCACCGGTACCACCGACAGAGGATACAAATAGTAAAATAATTTGCCATTGCTGAAGTAATGTTAGTTGATGGCACAGCATTACTTACTGATTTCACAACTAACTGTGTACCACAGCATTCATATAGTTACTTATTCGCTAAATAATCAGGGTAGTAGTCATAGTAAGAGGGGGAGGAGAAGGATGAAGGGGCAATATTGGGGGTAAAAATAGTATGGGAGGTCCTACTTATGTCAATCGTGCTTTGTCTAATTGTGACCAACAGTCCATATCGTTTAGTTTACTAAAGTGTACATATGCATGTATATTTGTTTGTTATGTTTCTGTCTGTACAAATGTCCCGTGCTATATACTTTACAATTTGGATGGACATACGGCCGGAGGCGGTGGGGTCACTTACAAGTGGCTGGCTAAATGTCATTTGTTTGTATGTATGTTCACCAGTGCAAGTACGTATGTACCACATCTAGACCATATACATTGCTGTAACAAACAGGCGCGTTACACCGTGACACCCACAGACACACTGTCCTGTCTGTCTATCTGTATATATGTATGTATGTTTAGATTTACCAACTCAAATGGAACTGACAAGAAATACTTTTTTATTTTACATACAAACATAAACTTTGTTACATTTAGATGTACAAATTGTTTTGAATTCTTTTACTGTAAACAAAAATTTCTCTTTTTTATTTTTTAATAGGAAAAATTGCAGCCGTCAAATTTTCGAAATAGTGTTTTTACTGGTAAAATATAAGTTTTGACGTTTCTGTGTACGAAAAAATTTTTTTATATCCAAACGAGCTCATTATATGTATTTACCGTGTATTTTCTCTTATAAAGAGTTGGAGAAAATAAAGGTGAGGGCCAATTTAGTAGATTTTTCCTAGCTTCCGTTTTTTGTATTTTTTTTTTTAAAGGCGCGTCAACATGTGTGGTCTTTGTATTTTATTATTATTATAATATTCTCGAGCTAATTATACTTAACCAAATACACAAAACCATTTTTACACATTCTTTTAAAGTTTCTTTAGACGAAATTATCCAGTATAATTTCTAAGATTAAATTAACTTCCGGTTTATATAGAGACAGAACTCAACCCAAATTTGAGTTTTTAATTTCACTTACTCTTTAAGAGGAAGTATTGTGATCGTTTTTAAAATTTTACGAGATTGAGTTTCGAAAATTTTCGAATACATGTTTTACGGTCTCCTGGCCATGAAATTTTTTTTAAGCAAATTGTCTGTGTGTGTGTGTGTGTTGTGTGATTTCTGGAAAAAATGAAAAATCGCAGAAAGCTCAAACTTGGTCAAGAAGGACTTGGATAAAATACATCAACCGGAATTACGACTGTACTGAATTTTTTTTTTTACGATGTTTTTCGCAATTTTTCCGGAATATATCTCCAAAGATTTTCTTTAAACTTGGAATGCATCATTGTCTCCTCCCGTTCATACTTTGCCCTGCCCATTCTGCCTGAGTTTCTTCTTAATATTCGTTTTCTATCATCTTTATCCCGACAACCCTTTACTTCTTTTTCTTTTTTTGCTATTTGTTCATTGCCAAAAACGTATCACTTTTATTGGAAATTTTTTTCTGGAATAATTGTTTTAGCGGGGTTTTGGAAGTCTGTCAATTGGATTTAATTTGTTAATTAAATTGTATTAATTGGAGTCAGAGAAAGTCATGTGTGATGTTTTACAACAGAGGTCTTTTCCTTTATTTAAGAGGTTAACTAGTATGAGTTACTGTGGAAAGTAGTGTCATTCATTTCCAGTAAATGTTACGACTTAACCAGACAGCCATCTACTGCTGCCAACAGTGTGTTCTCGAATAGTATGCAAGAATAATCTTTAAAAGTGATATGTACATTATCATCGGCAGTATTAAAAGAACACAATGTGAAAGAAATAATAGCTCACTATAGTTTGCAATATCATAGGTGCATTACTGCTGGAAATATTATGGAACAGTGTTACTAAAATTAGTACAATCTTGCAAGTTTTGTTGCTCTTACAAAGTGCTACTTAATTACTAACATTATGTTTGTTGCAAAGTAAATGATTATTTATTTCAGAGCACACTCTGTGTTGCCAAAAAATTATACTAACCGTCAAGAGTATAAAAAATCAGGGAAAATGCGTCCTTTTATCAATTTTCTTTGATATATATATTTACAATTTACACTAATTATATTAATAATTTGTTTTTTAAATTCTACAAAGCGAATCAAATCCTTACAGAGAAAAATAAGTTGTTGTGAAAGGATTTCCTTTTCTTCTGAGTATTGCCTGTATAATACATTGGAAGGTAGAAAGACTTTTAAGGACATCCAGATTAGCAGCAAGTCTTCTCCGAGGAAGTATACAGTCAGATATACATAACGTCGATGATATAGGGGTAAACCGTCCTCTAAGGTTGTTCTTACAACTCCCCCACCTCCCACCATCCCCCAAAAAAGAGAGAAACCAAAAGGGCTACTACAGGGAAACTAAGTGGGGAAGGAGGAGCCCTTAGAGTCAACTCTTTGAACTACCTCTCTCTTTCTCCACCATATAACTACCACTCAATCTAAACTCAGTTCTTCTTTCTCACCCGCTCGTTCCCTCTCTCTCTATCACTCATCTTTATAACAAACCACTGAAAAACTGGGACGGTCCCACTAATTGGAACATAGGCTATTACTATTTTCCAACCAAAATCTCCTCCCGCCCATACTGTACCCTGCTCATTCTGCCCGAGCTTCTTCTTAATCCTCGTTTTCTATCATCTTCATTTCTAAAACCCTTTACTTCTTTTTCTCTTTATTGCCATTTGGTCATTGTCAAAGGTTCTTTTGGTTCTTCAAACGTTACCCTACTGAAATTGAAATTTATCGATTTTGTACTCCAAATTTTCTATATATAAAAACAAATTTGTAGTTTTACTTTCTCTTATTCAGTAAATGGAATAGTCTGTTAGTGGTTTTTTAACTTTCTCTTACTGTCACTAAGAGGAAGTATTGTAATCGTGTCAAATTTTCGATGTCGAGTTTTCACCGGAAGTATAGGTTTTGAGGTTCCCTGAGTCCAAAAAAAAAAGGGTTTTTAGGAATTGGTCTGTGTGTCTGTCTGTATGTGACAGCATATTTCAAAAAAGAGAAATCGCAGAATGTTCAAACTTAATATTTTGTTAGTGAAAATGCTCTACCAGGAGATCTGAGAATAAGTTTTCCGTGAAATAGTCATTCAACCGGAAATATCACTTTACTGAATGTTTTTTTTTTTTTTTTTTTCTTCACTTTTTTGCAATTTTCTCAAGAAAATGGCTGCAAAGATTTTCTTTAAACTTTATATATCTACTACACATATAAGGATCTACAATTTTTATTTGTAACATTTCTCCGGGAAAATTTTCATTAAAGGACCGTTTTGGAGGAAAGGTGGGGTTAGGTTTTCCACTAAAGTGCCATTTCAGTTTTTTTACGAAATTCTATCATCTAAATAATATTAATTAGAAATAAATATGTTGTGGAAATTTAGAGTTTGAAGAAAATCGCAAGACCGGAAGTGCCGTTTTTGCTGAAAAGTATTTTTCAGTTGTTTGCGATTTTCCCGAAAATGGTTCCAACGATATTTTTAAATGTGGTATAATAACTATACATATAAAGAGCTACAACGTTTATTTGTAACATTTTTCTGGAACTATTCAGTTTATGTTTAACTCTAAAGTGTTATTTCAGTTTATTATATTATTCCATCATCTACATAATTTTAATTAGAATAAAATATAATGTCAAAATTCCGAATTTAAAGCGAATTGATTCACTCGAATTGCGAATTTACTGAAGAGGTTTTTCATTTTTTTGTGATTTCTCCATAAAAACATGGACGGTTTTAAACACTAACAAGAGTTATGTGTGACGAATATCTGCCATTTCAATAACTGAGATTAAGAAAAAGTCAGTGAGTGTTTCGGCACCAGATTTTTTTTTTTTTTTTTTTACAAATGTTTATAAAATCCAGTTAAATCTCTTTATAAAAGTTATTAATTAATATTCATGTGTTTCAAATTAAGTTTTAATACTCGGATGCCATTAACAAATGCTAAAACAGAAACTTGAAGAAACTGTATTTACAAAAACAAAAGTTCAAAAGAACAAACGAAGTCAGAAAACGGACTTTTTAATAATAATTTTTAATTAAGTAAAATCGAACATTATTTAAAATACTTCCTAAAATTCATACAGATTTTATACATAATTAAATTATATCTACCAGTTTGTTTATATAATTGCTAAACAAAAACATGAATATCTCAAACTTTTAACCCCACTTCTGTTTTTTTTGGATGGAAATGTTTCGTTGTTAGAAAATCGAGATTAAAGATTTTACAGAATTTCCATATTTAATTGTTTATAAGTAAGCTTTGTTTATATTTCAATTTGTCTTTTGATTAGAAAGTTAAAAACTTCTCAAGTTTTAATGGTTACCGCTTAAAACTGTTAGGAGGAAAAAAGGGGAAGGAAGTAGAAAATTATTTTTGTTGGGCAATAGGGTGGGGAGTGTTCAACTATTATACTGTGGCAAGGAAGTTTGGGGGCCAGTTACACACACAACGATTTCGATCGTACGGTATTCTATCATGAAAGCGTTCCTTGTACACACCACGATATTTCGCCGTGTAAAGTATTTCATTCACTCATTAGTAATGAATCCTAAACGTGTTGCTGCTATGTACTTACTATGCCGTCATCTTAGGCGTCGTAGGCTTAATAGAGTTCACTGGGTACAATCAATTAACCAGAGAAGGGAACAAGTAGGATGATCAGTTTACACACTTTTTGAAGAAGAAATTGATGAGGATGAAGAAATTGGAGTAGATGAAGGCCAAGAGAAAAAAGATAAAGAATCTGAAGAAGAAGAAACGATTAATTAAAAGTAACTGGAGAACAAGTATTATTGGGTGAAGAATCTTTAAAAGACATTGGCGATTGGCACATGACATTGAAGAAGTGAATAGACATTGAAGATGAAGAAACTGGTGAAGACGAAAACCAAGAGGAAAAAGATAAAGAATTTGAAGAAGAAGAAACGACAAAATAAACAACAGTAGAGTTGTGTTTTGTATTTGGTATTGTTACCAAGGGTTATTTTGTGTATGTGAAATGGAGAATAAAAGGTGTTCCTAAGCTGTCTTTCTTTGGTTATTTTGTAGTAGAGTAAGCTAGTTGGTTAGGATAGAGATATGACAGCTGGTGTCAGAAGTCGGATAGAGATACAACAATGCACTTAATAATTAACTTATAAAGTTATAAAACTTAAGGTAGTTAATAATACCGATAATAATAGAACCTATAAATGATTAGCAAAGAACCGAAAAAGAATCAGTGGGCACAGAAGCAGAATTAACTTACGAATAGGTAACGGTACGAATATAAATCGTGGTGTATGCAAGCATGCATTTGATTATGTAGGCCACTATATGCCGCAGACTACGCCATAGTGGCAGTAGTCGGCGGCAACCGTGCCGTGCCGTGTAGAGATCGTAACGTGTGCAAGTTCCCATGCTCTTCTTCGTGCCACTAAAATTTTTTACCGTACGATCGAAATCGTTGTGTGTGCAACAAGCTTTACGCTCTGTTCACACTATACGATTTTCATCGTACGGCAAAAACCGACGGCCGCACTCTCTTAGTGAGTGAAGAAAAGGACCTTTCACAGTATAAGTGTCGGTAAAACGCCGGTGCCTTACCGTAAAGCAGCCGTTTCCTGCCACTGAACTCGACGACGCCCTTGACTCACTGATCTACATGACTAAATGCATGCTTTCATATTGTGCGGTTTTGTGACGTTAGGCAGCTACATTCTTTTGTTCACGATTCATTGAAACACTTGCATCTCATTGACAAACGAATTGAAAATGTTTAATTTACTACGGAAAGAAACCGTGCTATGTGAAATCAACATTGTCACAACTAAAAGCCCTACAATTTTTGCCGTACGATGAAAACCGTATAATGTGAAAAGGCGTTATGCATGTCAATTTTATTTACTGGGCGAGATTTCTTGAAAATAAGGGGTAAAACTATTGTTTCGAGAATGTGCGCACAACCTGGAATTTCCAGCATTTTGAAAGCGCGGGTATTTCTTTGTCATCATTGCACCGACCATGGGGAATTGTCATCTCCGCTGAAATCTGAAATAATAGCATATTATTCTGGAATAATCAATACAGAAGTCCATTTTCAAAAAGTAAATAATGATTCAGACTAGAATTTGAATAAGAATGGGTGTCATCATTTTCTTCTTTCTCGCTTTTATTCAGAAATAGAACCATCTGATGTGTAAAAAAACAAACAAACCAAATATCTCAAAAAATCTGATGTGAAACACTTTGAGCTTTCACCGGAAATACATTTTTTGAGATCTCCCGAGTAAGGAAACCATATTTGCTGCGAATGGTCTGTGTGTGAGCAAAATATCTCAGACTTGATAATCCCGTCGAGACACTATTACCGGCATTCGTCAAGAAAATTTTTAGCAGAATCCATGAACCGAAAGTGTGACTTTACTGAAGAGTTTTTTATTTTTATTTATTTATTTATTTATTTATTTTTTCAGGGTTTTTTTCAGGTTTTTTCGCCATTTTCGAGAAAATCGATTTCCTTAAACTTGTATATTATATGAATATCACTTTTATTGAAACATTTTCACGGTTTTTTTCTGAGCAGTTCTGGAGGAAAAGTAACATTAAGCTCTCCACTAATGTACTACTTCGTTTCTACAACATATATAACATCAATAAACAATAGAAGCATTGGAAGAATTCCAAATTCAAAGAAAATCGGTGAGCCGGCAGTGCGACTTAACAGAATACGTTTGCCAGTTTTTTTGAAAACAATACGTATCAGTTTTATTTGTAAACAATATGTTTGTTAATACTACGGAATTTTGAAATTTTATATATATTTTTGTTATTGGCACTCTCTTCTGGACTACAGAGTAATCATTCTACTGCCTAAATAGTAGATAGCTTGTTTCCTTCACTATCTTTATATTTATATTAGTACAAATGAGTGAAATTTGGAGTTTAAATAAAATTTGTCATTTTATATGTGTATGTACATAATTGTGTATTAACAAGGGTACAAGGAAGTCGTGGTTTTATGATAGATGTTTCGTGTTCTTAGGCCTCAAATTTTGTACATCCGGTGAATACTCAATTTAAAAAATTTGGCATGATCTCAATAATTTCTCTTACATTAGTAAGAGAAAGGAAAATTTATCATTTGTCATTTGGAGCGGAGAAATGAATATTACGTTTTTTTTTATCTAAATCTATTCATAAAAGATGGCCCTCAATATCTTAATATTAATATCCAGCATTTGAAATAAATTATAGTATAAAGAGAGTCAGCAAACAGTATGAATACGGCTGTTATGGGCGTTTAGAGTGCATTAAATAAAAATAAAAAAAAACAAAAAAAAAAAACTGAATGAGCATTGCATATAAAAACCTCATAGAATTGCATAATAATGTATTTATATACGTATGTATGTTCGAGTGGTGCAATCTATTGTGGATAGTGAAAAATAATATAATAACCATTTTCCAGATGAATGAATTCTTTAAGGCAGTTTGTTTTTATGAATAAATTGATGCTATACAAAACTTTATTGTCTCCCCTAATTGATGATGATGATATCATCATTAAATACGCATCAATTTTTATCACATTTATTTTTTTTTTAACCTATATTTATGTTTTATATACTCTAGTATTTTTTTTATTGAACTGATTTTAATTATTTTCACTTATTCCTGGTAACAGGAAGTATTGCGGTCGTGCCAGATTTTTGAAATTGAATTTTCACCGGAAACACATGTTATATTGCCACTATCTTTCAATTAAAACTGGAAACTTTTCTTCAAACTTGGCACTTTTACTAATCATCTTGGTACACGTTGGTTCTCAATATATGGCAGAGAGTACTTGAATTTAATTACATTGAAATGCGGTAGACAGCGTCTAGAGATCAAACCCTTATCTTCATAGATTTCTCAGTGACCTTCGTAAAATCCATTTTTCCGGGTAAAAAATGGTTGAAATAAAAGTGATAGGTTTATTTATGTGCAGTTAGTAAAGGAAATCGGAACCCGTTATCGGAAAAATGAAGAAAAAACTCAGAATCTTATTCTATAAAGATTTGCACTTTCAGTTTAGCGTTCACTTTCAGTTTCTTCACATTTGAAATTCTATCAAATGTAGGTATTATACACGAAGTTTAAAGAAAATCGTTTTAGCATTTAAAAATAAACTGCGAAAAACTGAAAAAAAAAAAAATCAGTAAAGTCGCAAATCTGCAAATCCGGTTTGACAGATTTTGTCCAAAATCTTCGTATAGTTAGCCCATGTTGCTTCGTGTGTTATTGCGGTTGTAAGCCATGCTGAAGCTCTGAATGTTGCGGAAATGCTCTGAATGAAGCGCTGAATGTTGGGGAAAACTCGATGACCTCGTATAATAGATGAGTTAGGTGGAGAGAATTTAGGTCTGGTTGATGAAATGAGAACACTTTGTTAACACTGGTTAACTAGTATATTAATAAAGAGACATTCCAATCTACCTTAACCGTTCTGTACTGTAAAGTCCAGGCAGAAGGTGTCTCTTTACTAATATATTAGTTAACCAGTGATAACAAAGTCTTCTCATTTCATCAACCAGACCTAAATTCTCTCCAGCTAACTCATCCATTAGACCTCGCTCAGAGGAACAGGGTAGAGAGCTCTTCTGGGTTCTCGGACTGGCGGGTATAGAGGGCAATGAGAGCGTGGACGAGTTGGTTAAAGTGGGATCCACACTGCCATTTTGTGGTGCCGAGCCAGCATTAGCTGGCACTAAGCAATTTAGGGCAAAGATATTCTAGGAACAATGGAAGACCCAGAGGCTAAAATGTTTATAAATGATATCTTCTAAATAGGATATAATTGAGGGTGCTAGTAGATATATTGACTGGGATACGCTAATGTAGCAAGTCATTTACAAAAAATAGGCCTGACGCCTAACCCTTTGTCTTAGAATTATTAGGGAGACAGAATACCACTAGGTCAGTGCCCCTGTATTGCCAATGCGTTTTGCATATGGTAGGGCAACACTACTTTCAAGGTAATGCTTGGGGGTGTTGGAGTTTAGGGATATCTTAAGATATTGTAGTCAGATCGGTAGACTGTTGGGGCTACCTTCTTCTTATAGGAGTAGGTTTATTTATTTACCCTTTTTTTCTGGAGAGGAGGATAGATCCCGCGCTCTCCGGCAACCATCTTTAATAATAATAATAATTCGATAGTGGTACTTGAAACGGAATATAAAATTTGAACTTCCTGTGGTTTTTCGTTTTTGATATTTTACTCACATACTCTCCTCCCTCTCTCTCCCCACACACACAACTTTCCTAAAAAGTTTTTTCGTACTCACAGAGCACCTGAAAAACATGTATTCGATGAAAATTAAATTTAGAAAGTTTGAAACGATCCGAAACACTTCCTCCTTACTAAGAGTATGAGAAACTAATAAATTATTAGAAAAACAGATTTAGATATGATTGAACTATTTTTAAATTTAAATCTAAGAAAATAAGAAAAAAAAAAAAAGAGAAGAAAATAGCAAATAAAATATTATGTGATTTGGCAAAAGAAAATTCATCTATCATTCGTCACAAGGTTATATAATGCCAAACTCCACTAGTTCCCTCGTCAGTCGCCTACCCCCAACGAACAGACAAGATGACAGATGAGTTCAATATTACAAGTTAGTAGGAAATGTTTTTCCCCATTCTGGTGGAAATGCTGAAGCACCAAAGTCATACCAAACTTACAATTTGCAACTTTTACAGCACAGAAGTTTTTAAGGCCGGACTTTAACATACTTGACTGGAAATCTCTTCTTCCAATTTCTTGATTTAATACACTAGTATTTTTTAGTGGGAGAAGGAGGTGCGAAGATCAGAAACTGTTGATTGGTTTTATTTAAATTTTAATTTATTTAATTTAATTGAAGTGTTTTAATCACTTATTATGGTGAAATAATAATTTGGAAAATTAGAGTAATGACTTGAATTTTCTCTAATGTTTTACTCTTTCTTTCCTATTGCGATCGCGTCACATTTTCCAAGTGAGTTTTCACCGCAATAATGTTTGCAGATCCAGTGGTCTGAAAAACGTATTTTACTGAATAGTGTAAGTGAACGAAATATAACGATGTAACAGAAGTCTGCATTTTTCACCTTGCCATTCAAAAATGATTTGTTTACTCACCTACTAAGCTTACTTCTCGAAATACAGGCCACTATTTTCTACAAGCTTAATCCATCTGTGAGCCAACAATTCAATGTCCTTCCTCGAGTTATCATCCCGTTTTCACCACCTTTGTAAATTTTTTACCATGTAAAAAGTGGGCCATGGAGCGGAAGAGATGGGAATCTGAGCTTGCCAAATCTAGTACTGTAAACTACAAGAAGGAGGAGCTCAAAAATTCAAATCTTCGATAACTGAGAACGTTTGATGTGACGTTTGCGATGTCTTGTTGAAGGCGTACAATGTTTCAATTAACTCAAGAAGAATATTTTGCCGTCGAAACGGAATGTACGCATTCTAACTAAGTAGAGTAGAATTCGGTTGTAATCTCACGATCGTCAGAAACTAACTTAAAATAAATTTTGTCTTCGTAGATCTACCATACGCACAGCAATACTTTATTTCTTAAAACTTTCGCTTCAGGTTTTACGGACTTCAACTGGGCGGCGGATTGTTGGGGAGGAAATTGATGTGATTGTTTCGGCAGCTTCTGGGCGGCTGCTCACAGCTGGCGGTTTATGGTTGAGTGGGACACGCCTAATTCACCTGAAAGTTTGGTGGTGCTGGTGCAAGGATCCATCGTTACAGCTGTCGCCAGAAATGCTGGATCTAAAGAGAGAGGACGTCCTGATGAAGCTTACTTTTCTCAGGCTCATGTTACCCTCTCTAGATTTTTTTTGGTACCAGATCTGTGCATCCTGTGATCAGTACAGAACATTCCCTCTCCACTTCATTAATTGCGGAAGCGGCGTTTATGGTAGTAGCCTTTTTTAAAGTAGTGGCGCAAAATCGCCGACTAGGTCATTTCTTAAATCGCTCACCAATCGCGTACATCTAAACAAGTATGAACTGAAAGTAAAAGGGGTAAACCAGTGTTTAGTAAAGTACTTTTGAGGATTAAGAAAAAAACGCAGACTTTTGTTACATCCTGAGTATATCTCAAGAATGAAAAGTTGCAGTAAGCTCAAACTTAGTATTCAGTTTAGAATACTACTATGGAAACACGAAAGTTTTTGGCAAAATCCAGCAGTTTTTCTTTAAACTTCGCATGCTGTCTATACACCTAGATATATTCAGTTTTATATAAAACATTCCGGGAAAGTGCTTTTTTGGAGGGTTTCTGTTGGCACAGTAGCGCTACAATTCTTCTAAAGTACCACTTCAGCGAAATGTATAGTTCTATCATCTACATAATATTTATTTACATTAGGCATTGGTAGAATTCCAAATTTGAAGCAAATCGGATAACCGGGAGTGCAGTTTTAGAGATTAGATGTTTGAGTTTTCTGTCATTTTGTCGAAAACGACTATAACGATTTTAATTTAAACTTTGGAATGCTAACTGTACAAGATAGAAACTTATCACTTTTGTAACAACAACTAAAGAGAGATCAGCAACCAAAGGGAGTAAAGAGAAGAGAAAAAAACCAAACCACTCTCTCGGACTGGAGTGGAAGAAACTGTATAAATAAAGCGACGTACAGTCCATGGGGATACAGTTCAAGACAGTTCAATATAGTTCATTATAGATCTCGCCAGTCACTTCATGTCATTTTCATACCACACTACCATTCTCTGTTGTAAAGTCCAGGCAGACTGTGTCTCATTATTATTAACCCAGTCTTCTCATTTCATCAACCACACCTAAATTCTCTCCACCTAACACATCCATTTGTTACCTTTTACACCTTTTATATTTGTTAATTTCTTTAGAAAAATTCATTTTACGATGTTTTGTGGAATCTATGCGCATCAACATTTTGTTATATGAGTTTGTGTAGTGTTTGGGCACCCTCTTCTGAATAACTATGTGAGTAAATGCTGTTTCTACCTTCCAAGCGTACTAATCAACATGTGTCCCACCGCGTGTATATTGTTAGCGTTAGTGAGTAAAAATGTCCAAGCTTAATGAAAGTGTGTCTATTTTATAATTATATAAATTTCAATAAAATAATGTCGTGAGAGTGTTTCACACCACAAATTTTTGTTTCTTTTTCCCCTCCCTTGGTTAAATAAATTGTTAAAACAAATGTTTCGGCCAAACAGTAAAGAATTGATAGCCGTAAAGTACAGTTGAGATGCTATCTAGTTTGGTAAATGAGTATTACAAGGTCTCTGGAAACTTTGCCTATGGAAAGGGGAAACCACAATGAAAAGGCGGCTTGAAAAGCAAATAGGGCATGTAATGATTACACATTAGTCTGTGCAAAAACCCAGAATAGCTCCCTCTTTGGAATAACACTACCTTCTACCCAACCGCCGCCAAAAAAAAAAAAAGAAGAAACCTAGGGTTTATAAATGATATAGGTAAAGCTGAAAATAAGTTAGGGAAACAGTCAAGGATAATGTGGGAAAGGGAGTTAGAGAGTGATGGAGGTGGAAAAAGGAAGAAGAGGAATCTAATGAGCCTGGCTGAAGTTAAAAAAAAAGTAAAAAGACTGATAAAGCAAATGTAGAAGGGGGATCCCACAATATATGTAATGGGATAGTTTAAGGGGGCGCCAGGATATGAAGAGAAAGAAGACAAAGTGTCTTGGGATGATGATGAGGGACAACAGTGTTTATTACTAAAGCTGAAAAAAAAAACAAGAGTGGGGGCAGTGCAAGAGAGAGAAACAGGGTACAGAGAAATGACCGTTGATACTTGGGTCAGATGATACACATGAATACAGATTCCCCAATCCCCAAATACACACCCTGATCTCTTTCTCTCTTTCTGTCCTACCATTTTCTTTTCTGCCCAAATCATCGATCTAATTTTTTCTTTTTTTCTCCTACAACACTAATTGACTAAGTATTGATTACTATCTGAGAACTGGGCCTTATTAAAGTCCATTTAGTCTGCTGGGAAAATCCGTTCCGTCCCTAAACCTCACCCACACTGTGAAAAAAAAACAAGAGTTTTAAGATGAACCCGCATTCAACCGAATTTTTCAAAGCTTATATTGAGCCCGTGATTATTCATTGGATGCTAGAAACATGGGCAGTCTATGAGGGTGGGGGTAGACTAAAGCATGCTTATTTTCTTCGCTATAAACTTTAACGGCCACCACGTATTTAACATTTATTAAAAATTTTGTGTGGTTTTTCCTTAATATTTTAGTCATCTATTTAATCTTCCATTTAATATATATATATATATAGTAAATATATATAGTAATAATTCTTCATTAATAAAAATTTTACTACATTCTGATTATTCATTTTGTAACCAGTAGCATTTTCGCTGTCACTTTTCTACTATAGGTGGAATTTGCGAAAATCGAATTTAATATGAAAAAAAATCTTGTGTGAAACACTCGCACGACTTTCTCTTGGTGCAGTTAATACAATTTAATTAACAAATTTTCATTAAAATTGCAAACTACTTAGAAACGTTTACTTGGATGCCCATAAAAAAAGTGGTAGGGGTTATACATATCTCGCTATATGTATGTAATTGAGTGGATACTGTGGGCGCCCTCTGTATCAAGACAATGTAGAAGTTTAGGGGGAGAGGGGAGTGTATTTCCTCAAAAAAGTCATTGTATTGAATATTTTCCAATTAAAGACAATTGAAAATGTAGTAGCACCCATCCACAGCAAAGAGAATGCAACCACAGCAGAGAGAAGAGAGGCCCTCTCTGGTTAACAGAGACTACTCTCTGACTTAGGCAGGGTAGAGTGAGAGAACCTGTGTATATAAGCAGTGGGAATCTATCTAAAGGGATCTATCTACAACTGTACAGTTGTATGGTTGTATATGACAGATGCCTTTAGATAGATTCCCAGGTTCAGACAGATTTACATACACAGGTTCTCCCACTCTAGCCTGCCTAAGTCAGAGAGTAGTCTGTGTTAACCAGAGACGGCCTCTCTTCTCTCTGCTGTGGTTGCATTCTCTCTGCTGTGGATGGGTGCCATTGCAAAACCGAGCATTTAGTAAAAATTATAGTTGGAAGAAAAATTGTCACTTAAAATTTTGTAAGAAAAAGTCGTATGAGTGTTTCACGCCAGATTTTTTTTTTTTTACATTCTCTTACTCCTGGTAAGAGAAAATATTGCAAAGATTAATTGGAATTAGAGAAAGTTTGTATGAACCTTTCACAAACAATTTTTTTGTTCACACCCAAAACCAGACATATTATCATATTCGGTAGTCATGAAAAATTGATATTTTTCTGTGGAAAATTCAATTCAAAAAAAAAAAGAAAGAAAATTATCACGATTGTTTTATTCCTTTTCCAATAATTACAGAGAAAATGAAAAATTTAAACGGAAATAACGAGCAAAAAATATAATTTATTTTTGTTTGTGGTTATAGGATGGTGATTCTACAAACAAAGAATATCAATTGAATATTCTTAAAAGCAATTTTTAATCAATAAAATGTAATTAATTTGAGATGGAAGTAATATCTCAATATCTCTCTCAGCCAGCAGCACGTACCCTCCAGTTGGTCGCTTTGTCACACAGCACCTAGCATTATTGCATGTTTATTTAATGATCAACATTAATTGGCTCTTCGTAAATTGCTCTGTAATTAAAGTGAGGAATAATTCATATATATATTTCGAGAGGTAGACAGCATTCCATTTTGTCCAATTTTTGCCATCAAATATTTCTCGTTTTCATATAAGCAAAGTCCATGTTTATATGAATGCTTTTTTTACTTTCTCTTACTCCTATTAAGAGGAAGTATTATAATCGTGTTAAATTTTCGATATTGAATTTTCACCGGAAATATCCGTTTTGAGGTCCCCTGAGTCCAATAAAGTGGTTTTTAGCAAATGGTGTGTGTGTGTGTTGTGTGTGTGTATGTATGTGAACAGCATATCTCAAAAACGAAAAATCGTAGAAAGTTCAAACTTGATAATTCGTTTACTTATTACCATGGGATCCGACAGTGGGTCATCTGTCAAAATTCCTCAACCGAAAGTACCACTTTACTAGTTGTTTTTTTTTACGTTTTTGCGATTTTCTCAAAAATGTCTCGGACGATTTTTTTGAAACTTCATATATAAAATACACATACAATGATCTACAACTTTTGTTTGAAACATTTCTCTGGGAAAATTCATTTAAGGGCACTTTTAGGGGTGGGGTGGGGTTACAGCTTCCTCTAAAGTGGTATCATAGTTGATTATACAATTCTATCATCCAAACAAAATTAATTAGAAATGGCCAAAATTCCAAGTTTTAAGAAAATTTGTAAGCCGGAAGTGCGCTTTTACTGAACAGTTTTTTCAGTTTTCGACGAATTTCGTTATATTTGGTACACAAACTATAAACATTTGTCAATTTTATAATTTAAGAACAGGAGTAAGAGAAAGTTGTGTGAGTGTTTCGCACCAGATTATTTTTTCTAAAGAAACTTGTCAGATGTAGAGCCCAATGTAAGAATCATTTTTGTTAGTATTGGTATCTTTTACTGCTATAAGATGAAGTATTGCGTGGGTGTCAAATTTTCAAAATCAAGTTTTCACCGGAAATATATGTTTTGAAAAAAAAAAGTTTTTAGCGAAACAAAATATACCAAAAACTGAAAAAAATCACAGGAAGTTTGAACTTGGTATTCTGTAATTCAAAATATCATCACATCTGAACACGAAGGTGTTAGGCAGAATCCATCAACCGGATGTTATCGGATTTTATTGAACGGTTTTTTTTTTTAACTTTTTCGCAGATTTCTCGGAAAAGGCTGCAACGATTTTCATTAAACTTTGGATACTATCTACATATAGAAATATCTATCACATTTTTTTGCATCATTTTCCAGAGAAAACGGATTTTAAATCTCTGTAATCGTGTCAAATTTTCGATATCGAGTTTTCACCGGAAATACCCGTTTTGAGATTGCCATTTATCCAAAAAAGTGGTTTTTAGCAAATGGTCTGTGTGTGTATGTGAACAGCATGGCTCAAAAAAGAAAAACCGCAGAAAGTTAAAACTTGATATTACGTTTAGGCATCAGCATGGGATCTGACGGTGCGTTACCTGTCAAAATTCCTCAACCGGAAGTACCACTCTACTAGATGATTTTTTTACGCTTTTGCGATTTTCTTTAAAAGTGGCTCCGATGATTTTCTTTAAACTTGGTATATCAACCACACATACAAAGAGCTACCACTTTTATTTGAAACATTTTTCCGGGAAAATTCATTAAGGGCACTTCTAGGGGAGAGATCGGGTTAGGTGTTCATCTCAACTGTTATTTCAGTTTATTAAACAATTCTATCATCTAAATAATGTTAATTAGAATTAAATATGTTGTTGAAATTCCGAGTTTGAAAAATCGGATAACCGGAAGTGCGTTTACTTTAACCACTTTACTAAATGATTTTTTCACTTTTTCGCGATTTTCTTAAAAATGGCTCTGACGATTTTCTTAAAACTTTATATAAAATAAACATGCAAAGATCTACATCTTTTATTTAAAATATTTCTTTGGAAAAATTCATTTAAGGATACTTTTAGGGAAGGGGTGGGGTTATAGCTTCCTCTAAAGTGCTATCATAGTTGATTATAAAATTCTATCATACAAACAAAATTAATTAGAAATAAATAGATGGCCAAAATTCCCGTTTCTTGAAAAAGTCAAACGATTAAACTTGGAATGCTAACTGCACAGATATTAACCTGTCTCTTCTCTTACTAGAATTCACATGGATTTAATAATTGATACAACTGTTTGAAACAAAAGTAATAGGCCTCTGTTGTATGATAAGTAGACCAAGTTTAATAACTCAATTCTGACCCTATGGTGAAAGTTGCAGAAAATTGGAAAAAAAAGAAGAAGAAAGTATGCAGTAATTGCAAGCTCAGAATTTTAGCATCACATTTAATTGCGATTAACATTATATATAGATGACAGGTTCAAACATGTATTTCCGGTGAAAATTTGATATAATCGCAATACTTCCTCTTACTGTGGAGGGAGGGGCAAGAGAAAGTAAAGATGTGACACCTTTCAGATTATATAGTATATTTACTTATTTATTTTTCTTTGGGTCTAGATATTTCTCTGTTTATTACAAATCTTATTTTTGTATAGGGTTAAAAAAAAAAAGCAAGAGTACCAACACAACATAGCAACACAGACAAATATGAAGCGACATGTGATTAGGAATGTTACCTGTTGTATAGGTAGGTAGTAGGGATTCCAATGTAAACAACCACTATATAGCTGATGGAATCTTGGAATAAGGTTACAAGATATATATATATATAAAACAAACACTCACACACACACACACACACACACACACACACACACACACACACTAAACATCATGTTATATCGTTAGGGGATGTACACCTGCTTATTCCTTTACAAGTTTTCTTCTTTCTTCCTACAACTTCATATTTCTTCTTTTGTTCCATCTTTAGTTTTATCACATATTTTTAATTTTTTATAAAATATTTTTCAGTTAAGAGTTTAATAATATAAGTGTGAAAAAAAATATGTCACAAATGAAAAACTGCAGCAAGCTGAAACTTGGTATTCAGGTTTTGGTACTGCTGCAACTAAACGGTCCGTAAATATTGCGATATTGCAAGGAAAGTTGTAAAATAAATAATTGTAATAATTGCATTAAGAGAAACTGGTTTGAGTTTTTCACACTAACTTTTTGTTTTAACATAAAACTCAACATAAACATAGGGTAGGGAATAGCTAAGTGGTTAGCGTACTGGACTCCCACGCGGAGGACCCGGGTTCGAGTCCAGCTGGCTTACCCCTAGATTTTTTTCTTCCTAGGAGCCTCTACAGCTCACTGTCCGGTGATGGCAGTGTGTGTAAGGAAGAACACTGTCCCGAGGCCGGCAGTGCACTGAGAAGGCTCCGGGCGCCAATGACCTTAGATTGACGCGTCTTAAATTAAAAAAAAAAAAAAAAAACCATAAACATACCAATATTTTATTTGAAATATTTCTGTACTGAATGTTTTCAGGGGCTTTAGACAGAGAGAAATTAAGGTAAAGATAAGTTAGACTTAACTAAACACTGAGTATAATATATACGTAATGAACTGCAAGGACTTTACACTGTAAAACTTCGAGAAGAATTATGGTAGCGTGAGGAGAGAACGATTTTGAGGATACGGTTCCCTGAAAAAAAATGTTCTTAGCGATTGTGTGTGTGTGTGTGTGTGTGTATGTGTATATGTTACCAGCAAAGTATGAAATTCATCCCGGACGAGCCCCCCCATTTATTTTATTACATCCCAATTTCAAAATATATTTTAATAGTAATCATTTTAAACTTAGATTATAGTACTTAAAGTACCAGAACTATTGAAACACAATCTGGAACACCATGATTTATTATACTGAAACACTACAATACAACAATTTTCCCAAGTTAACAAATGAATAATAGAAATATTTAAAAGAATATTTTTCAAATACACAAAATTTATCATATGAAATATAATCTGGTATCTGAGTATAAACCACGCACGGTATTATATGAAATGCCTAGGCATTCTATAGAATGCCTGAATTTCATATTTTGCCGGTAACATATATATATGAACAAGAATATCCCAAAAACAAATAGTTGCAAGGAGCTCAAACTTGATATTCCGCGTCAACGTACTACCTCTGCATCTGATACGAAAACTTCGGTCAAATTCTGCAACCGCAAGTGTGACTTTACCCCCATTTTTGTGATTTTCTTAAAAAAACTGTTCCAACGATTTTCTTTAATCTTCCTATACTACTATCTACTCACCAATATAATGGTCACAACTGTTGCAAACATTTTCCTGGGGAAATTGAATTTTCTTGGCGATATTGAGGGCAGAACAGTAGCTTTTCTCTAAACTACCAGTTCAGTACAAAAATAGTATATATTGTCACCTATATAATGTTAATACCAATTAGAAGTATTGCTAGAGGTTCAAAAATTTGAAGATAATTTTTTACCCGAATTGCGATTTCTATTCTGAAAATTTCATTTCATATATAATTGTACTAACAGGAGTAAATGAAAATCGTGCGCATTTTTCACATTAGATTTTCCATTTTCACTCAGAGTATCTCAAAATATGTATTTCCGATGACAACTCAATTTCACAAAATTGGAACCTAACACAGAAAATAAAAAAACAAAACAAAAACGGATCAACTATTTGATTTAATTGAAAAAAATTAATTGATACTAACGGTCATGAGAAAACAGAAAAGCTATGAAAATTAACGAGGCATTTCATGTTTTTTTCTAAGATTTAATTTTCTTAAGGAAATAATTTCTTCTTTTTTTTTTTTTACACTAAAATATAGTTAACTAGAGTTGCCGTGCATCCAAGTACTTAGGGTATATTTTCATTTTGACCAATCAGCAAGTTAGGCTGAGAAGTGGAGGGGGGCAAACTTAATGGCCAATTATATTTACGTAGCGTGATCTAAACTCTGAATCTTTATTCGCCTATAGTCATTAAATCTGTTAGATGAGGAAGGAAAAAGAAATCGATTTGCGCAAAATAGTATAAAATATTTATTCATTGTGTTCTATTACCCCCGACCCCCCCACTAACCTAAAATAAATTTTTCCGGACAAATGTTTGAAATAAAACTGATAGGCATACACTTATTTTATAGTTTAAACTTATCAAGTTAAAAAGAAAATCATTGCAGCCGTTTTTCAGGAATTTTTTTAAAAACGGGTAAAAGATTGATAGTATGAACATATAATCTGTTGGACGATTTCATTGTGATATAGTGACGGTATATCGTTTGTCCTTGTTGCAATTTCGAAATATTTTGTTTATTCTCTCTCTTTCCCTCTCTCTTACACGCTTACACTCCCTCACTCACTCCCACACACACACACACACACACACAACACACACATGTAGACCATTCACTAAAAATATTTTTCCCTAATAACAGGAAATATTTTGAGCGTGTCAAATTTTCGAAATTGAGTTTTCACCGGAAATACATGTTTTGGGGTCCTCGTGGGTGTTAGAAAAAAAAAATTTAAAGAAAGGTCTGTGTGTGTGTTTTGTTTAACAGAATATCTCAAAAACGAAATATCTCGGGTAGCTCAAACTTGGTATTATTTCACTTAGATAATACCACCGTATTAGACAAGAAGGTTTTGAAAAAATTGATCAATCGAAGGTGGGATATTAGCGAATAGTTTCTATAATGGATGTGAGAAAGAGAGGGAATTTAGAGAGAATGGGTTTTAAGATGAAATAAACTAGAATATAAGCAGAACAATGTGTAATGATAGAACACACTACTGCAAGCACTTACAAAGTATATAGAAGTTAGTAGCGAGAGATATATGCAGAGACAGACTGGCTGAATGAAAGAAGGTTGCTGACTGCCTGTAAACTCTTGTAAAATTGTTTCCTCTAGGGGTAGCTGGCTATTGTACCACTTCAGTACAATGTATAGTTCTGCCATCTCTGTAATATTAATAAATATTAGAAATATTGCTAGAATTATAAATTTGAAGAAAATGCTACAATTTGAAGAAAATAGGTTAACTTTCGAAAGTACGATTTTACAGATTAAGTTTTTAGAGATAGGGATATATATATAAAATGGATGTGTTAGGTGGAGAGAATTTGTCTGGTTGATGAAATGAGATTGACTTTGTTAACACTGGTTAACTAATATATTAATAAAGAGACACAGACTGCCTGAACTTTACAATAGAGAAATGTTTAAGGTACAGTGGTAAATGTGTAATGACACGTAGTGATTGGCTGTATTGAACTATATCGAACTGTCCTCTACAGTATTGAACTGTCCTGAACTGTATTCAGCTGTGTTCTCATGGACTGTCCGTCGCTATATTTGTACAGTTTCTACTACTCCAATCCGAGAGAGTGGTTTGAGTTTGTTTCTCTTCTCTTACTGTCTTTGGTTGCTGATCTCTCTTTGGTTGCTATTACATATATATATATATAAGTTATATGTTGGGATTTTGCAATTCACTTTTTAAAGACCACAATATTTATTTACACAACAGAACAACAATATACACTTGAGTTAAGGTGTTATTAAGAAATTAAAAAGGAAGAGCGCTGCTACTACAATGAATGTTCAATGAGAAGAGAGCGAGAGTTATATATCTCAATCATTTTATATTTAATACTATCTTAATGAAGTGGAGTGTGTGTGTGTAAGAAATGGAACTGTGCGTGTGCTGTTGTTATAGCTTCTAAGAATGGTGGGTGTACAATTGATAAATAGAGAGAATTGCAATAATAACTACAATGTAACTCCTCCCTTCTGAGAATAAAGCTTCCTTTTAAGAAGATTTAAATATAATTATTAATTTCCTAAGTTCTACAATATACAGATTATAATTATAAATATAATAAATGATTGTTGTACAAATACAATTAATACAAATCAGTAATAAAATAGTAAAGATTTTATATAATAAGGTAATAGTTTAATGGAATATGATTAAAGAATGAATTTAAAATTCTAAATTGACTACTTCATTTGAACTAGCTTTCTTATTATTGATAATTATTTTCTTTTGTTTAATAATGACAGTGATGATACAAGTAACTAAAATTAATGTAATTACATAAAGAATAATTGTCCATAAACTGGGATTAATGGTTAATATAGGATTTGTTTCAATTGAGTTAATTGGGTTAGGTGAAATGTCTTTTAAGTGAAGTTTCCTCAAATTAATGTTGAATTTGGGGCTTTGCTGTGGAGTCAATGTGAGGTTGATGTTGCCCATCAGCATTGGCTTTCCGTTAGAGGATGTTTGGTAGATTAATGGTTTTCCTTTGTAAGTTAGAGTACCGCTGGGTGCCTTTATTAAAAATATACCTTTTAATGTTTTTGTTTCCATAGCGTCGTCCAGTTGGATTTTGATCGTCTCTGGTGTTGTGAATACTGCTAGGAATTGATTAATCTCTGGAATAAATGTTATGTGATTATTTTCGGTTTTTAATTCGGTATATTGGCAAAGCGAGCTATTCCCGTAGAGTGTATTTCTTCTTCACATGAACTGCGGTGAATAGATACTAATGATTTTGAACATTGGTACACCTTATTTTTGATACAGTTTTCGTTAAGATGTCTAACCTTATTATTTTTAGATTTTAACAGATAATTTGTTTCTGGTATAATTGTTACAATTTTATTTTCATGAATTGTTGGGATTGATAACATAGTGAACAATTCTAATTGATCTTCCAAAAATAATGGTAGTCCAAGGAAATAAGTTAATTTTGTTTTTTGTACTTTACAATTGACATTTAGCATGTCCTCAAAGTTTAAGATGTTTTCAAATTTTACTCCGATTAATAGGTGTTGTTTGTGATAAGTTTCTATTAGCTTTAATTCATTAAATAGTTGATGTGTACTAATTATGCTTGGGTGTATTGTTTTTAGTTTACAGAATGTAAGGGAGTTTTCAATGTCTTGCAAAGTATTTAGCAATAGGTGATAAAGAATTTGTAGTTGATTTAAGGCGTCTTTGATAGTTGTAATTTCAATATGTGTTCTAGTCATCTTATCAATAAGGAGTAATTTAGTTGCTAATTCTTCGCCATTAGATTGAATAGTTTGTATCGTGTCATTAAAGTTTTTTATTAACTCTTTGTTAATGGAGTACATTGCCTTTATTTGGCTTTGGAGGTTGTTTTTGTTTATTTGTATGTGTTCTAGAATTTTGTTAATTTTTTCTCCGTCTTCGCTATCTAGATTTCCGGTTATCATTTTTATTAGGCTTCCCAGTCCGTTAATAAGTCCTCGTTTCTTTCGTTCATTAGTGTGGACTAATAAATGGTCAATTTTGTCTTCGATGAGGGATTTAGTGTAATTGATTATGTTAATGTGTGGTATGATTTCTTGGTTAATGGTTTTGTTAAATTTTACGTATTGTAAGAGTCTGTATTCTTGATTGTTTAATAATTTGTATTCTGAAAAGAGGCTTTCAATGTCGTAATAGTGTACTAAGATGTGTTCGGCAAATTGTAGTCTGGCTGTGCCCAGTCTTATCGGTAGTAGCCCGATGTTGTTGGTGATTTGCTTAATTTCAGTTGTTAGGCAGGGGGCGAACAACTTGAGGGTCCTGCAACATCAGGATTAAAATCATAAGTTTTCTTTCGCGGGGATTTTACATTTTCTTTATGTGACCTTTTCCGTCGTGGTCTTTTTACATTTGATAAGTGAATTTTCTCTTTGGTATTATAATGCCGTGGTTTTATAGTTACAGTTTTTAATTTGTTATTTACGTTTTCGACGGTTTCTTTTTGATATTTGTCGTTTGTCTTGTTCATTTTTTGTTTGTTTTTTACATAGATTTCGTTTGGCAAATCTATCGGGTCTTCCCTATTTTGGTTCCTACTATTGATTACTTTTTCTTTGTTTCTGTCTATGCGGGTTCGTATTAGTTGGTACAGTATTTTAGTTTTTTCTTTGTGTTTGTTTACGTAGTCGTTAACAATTTTATTTTCTAAATTTAATTCGAATAGGGGGTTAGTTCTAATATGTCCGAATAATATTTCGTATGGGGTCAGTTTGGTGGTGGAGTGAATGCTATGGTTGTAAGCTAAAATTGCGTAGTTGACCTTGTTTTCTATGTTGTCTTTTTTGAATTCGTCTCTGTTTTTTATAATTCTCACGTGTTCTACCAATGTGGAGTGGAATCTTTCTACTACACCGTTGGATTCGGGGTGCTGTGACGTAATAAAATGTAATTTAATTTTGTGTAGGTCAAGTAATTCTTTTATTATTGTGTTATTAAATTCTAAACCGTTATCGGCTATAATTTGTTCGGGTATGCCGAATCGTGTGAAATATTCTACTAATTTATTTGCTACTTCGATTCCTTGCCCAGATTTGAGTTTATAGACTTGGGCGTATTTGGAGAATGAATCGATGATACTAAAAAATTTGTTACTATCTAAGGTAATACTATCAATGTGGACAATTTCTAAAGGCTTTGTCGCCGTAGGGGTGTGGTTGAATTTTGGTTTGAGTGGTGTGCGATCGTATTTCGTTCTCAAACAAATGTCACACTTATTGATGTAATTTTGAATGGTATTGCGCATATTAGGCCAATAATACATTCGATTAATTTTATTGTAGGTTTCTTCTATACCGCGATGGTTAGTTTTACCTAGATGATAATTTTCTATTATTTCTTCCGCTTCTTCTTTTTCCGTAATGTCTAAAAGTTTCTTTGTGAATTTAACTAACTGAATTTCGTTAATGCTAAAAGTTTCCGTCACTATTTGAGTGAATTTGTTATAAAAATCGTTTTCAAAGAATAATCCGTATTTAGTATTCGGTTGCAAATATTCTTTTAATAACGTTACTACATCGTCTCTAAAGTTATTTTCTGAAATTTCTGCGATTATCCTTGTCTTGGTATCGAAAAGTCTTATTATCTGTGGGGGTTTTGGGTCATATTTTACAAGGGTTAGTATAATTTGAAATTTGCTGTAGTTAATTGGGCTTTCTATAATGGGGATAGTCAACGTGGTGTTTCCAAGAGCGTTACTATGCACGGTGGAATTGCCGTCGTCTATAATTTCTAATTCGCTGTCCTCATCATTGCCTATAATGCTTTCGTTATCGATATTTACTCGTATGGACTCTGTTTCTGGGTTTCTTTGATTAGGTATGTTAATTAATGGTTCAAGGGCTTGTTCAAGTTCGTCATAATCAAAATTTTCTATCAGTTCCGGATATCGTTCATTAAATTCGTTTAATAAGTCATTTATGCTCTTGTCACTTAGTTCGTCATCTGTTTCATTATTGTTAATTTCTACACGAGATAGCGCGTCTGCTACAACGTTTTCTGCTCCTTTTTTATAAATTATTTGATAGTTAAATTCTTCTAATTTCAATCTCCAACGTAGTAATTTGGAATTAGGTTCTCTTAGCGAAAAGAGCCATTGGAGAGGTCTATGGTCACAGAATATTTTAAAGGTACGACCGTATAGGTAGGTTCTAAAATATTTGGTTGCCCAAACAATTGCTAGGAGTTCTTTTTCTATGACTGATAATTTTGTTTCTGTTTCGTTGAGAGTTCGACTAGCGTATGCTATTGGTAAGTCGGTTCCGTTAGTTTGTTGACTTAGGACGGCTCCTAAAGCGAAGTTGCTAGCGTCGGTGGTCAAGATGAATTCTTTGGTGAAATCGGGGAATTGTAAAATTGGTTCGTTAGTAAGTAAATTTCTGCACGTGTTAAAGCATTCTACGTAATCCGGGTCTTTTATGTTAATTATGCTTCCTTTCTTTAAGCATTTTGTAAATGGTTTAGTTAGTTTCGCGAAGTTTGGTATGAATTTTCTGTAATAGCCTAGGAGACCTAGGAAACCTTTTATTTGTTTGGTTGTTTGTGGTATGGGATAGTCTTTAATTGCTCTTATTTTGTCGGGTTCGGTTTTACTCCGTGTGGTGTGATTACATGTCCTATGTAAGCTATTTCTTGTTTTAGGAATTCGGTTTTGTCTAATTGGATTTTAAAGTTGGCCTGTCTTAGTCTGTCAAATACTTGTTTTAAGTTACCTATGTGTTGTTGTAAGCTGGTGCTGAAAACAATGATATCGTCTAAATATACCATGCAATTATCTACTCCTCTTAATATACTGTCCATGATTCTTTGAAAAGTGGGTGGGGCATTTTTTAAACCGAAGGGCATCCTAATAAATTCGTAGTGGCCCTGTTCCGTATTAAATGCTGTCTTGTGGATACTATCCGGACTCAGTTCAATTTGGTGGAATCCAGCTAGATCTATAGCTGAAAAATATTGGCATCTACCCAGTTTGTTAAGTAAATCCGTAATGTCTGGTAGTGGGTATTTGTCGTCGATTGTTTTTTCATTTAGCTTCCGCTAGTCAATTACCAGTCTGAATTTCTGTTTGCCAGAGGCGTCTTTCTTTTTGGGCACTACCCAAATTGGGGAGTTCCAGGGTGAGTTGGATGGCTGTATTATATTTTGCTCAAGCATGTTTTGAATTTGATCTTGTACTTCGTCTTTAAATATTTGAGGGTATCTGTACGATTTAGTGTAAATGGGTATCTCGTCTTTAGTTCTTATAGTATGTTTTACTTGGTTAGTGAATGTTAATTGTTTATTGTCGTTATGAAAAATGTCAGCGTAACTTTTTACCAAATTTTTGATTGCGGTTCTTTCTTCCGAATTCATGTGGTCGATTCTAACGTTGATCGGGTCAAAATATTTGTTTCGTTGTGTGTAGTTATTGTTTATGTCAATAGAATGAATTTCTTCTACGCACATAGGGTCATTAATTGTTAGTTTCAAGGGGTTGTGACTGTGATTGCTATTAATACAAATTGCTTCGTGGTCAGTTACGTTCACTAAGCATTCTTTTATTTCTAAGTTTTTCATTTGAGTATAGGGAATTATAAATTCACCGTCTCTTACATTTTTTATCGGAATTTTAATTATTTGTTCAGTTTTACCGGGTATGTTGTATGTGTATAATTTATTGTTTTGAGGAGTCTGTTGGTAGTGTATTTTTATTTTGGTATGTGGCGTAATTACCCAATTGTTTTTCAAATCGATGTATGCGTTTAAATATTTTAGTGTGTCTAGTCCTAATAGGAGGTCAAAATGGTTGTGGAATTTGAATAGTCTAAATTTTAGTTCCAATCCGTCTAGTTTAAATAGGTTTGAGAGGGGTATTAGGGTACTGAATTTTTCTAAAGAAGTACCGTGAGCTGTTGTGATTTTAAATGGGTCTGGTATTATGTGTTCGTGAAAGTGTTTCTTTGCTACGTCAGGGTTTACAAAAGAGGTGGTGCTACCGGTGTCTAGTAAAATTTTTAAATTGTTGTTGTAGTAAATGTACGGGAGACAACTGTGTTCCGTATGTGTCATTATGTGATATTCTGGGATAGGCGGGTTTCTTCTAAAAAAGGTTCGTCTTTACAGGGTTCTGTCCTTTCGTCGTTAATTCGGATTTCATCAGCATTGTATACTTCTTCTACAGAAAAATTCCTGGGTTGGTTTGAAGTATTTCTAGTGAAATAGTTATCCGGTTTGTTCCAGTAAGTTTTTGGAGGTTGCCTTGTAGAAATGGACATAGGCGTTGGTCTGTTGAAATTCGAGTTTTGCTGTTGAGGTCTAGGGATTTGTCTTTGTATAGGATTTACAGGTCCAGTTGGGAAATTGGTTCTAGGGGGGAATCTTACTAGTTGGTTATTTGGTATCTGCTTATAGTTAAAATTTGGTTTTGGTTTGTACTCATGGTTACTGTGCTGTAATTTTAAGTACTGAAAGTCATTTCGTAATAGACTGTCTAACTCAATTAAGGTTTGTGGGTTACGCGTAGCCAAGTTATTTCTTAGTGGGTCCTTCAGTGATACAATCGTGTGTAAAACTACTAGTTGTTCGTTTTGTCTATGTATTATGATCGCGTTATTATTTTCTAGAGAAAGTTTTTGTTTATACTGGTCAAACATTTCCATGATTTCCGCTACGAAATCCGTGGGGTTTTGGTTACATTTTCGATACATTATATCGAGTAATATACTGTTAGAATTTTGCCTGTTTGCGAATTTGGATATCAGAAATTGTTTTAATTGAGCCCAGGTTGCGAAATCCTGTGCTTGTATTGTTTCAGCGGCTTTATCTACGAGTTTACCTTTTATATTAACGAGTGCTAGTTTTTTGAAACCATCGGAAACCTTGGGGGTACAACTGTCAATTATACTGTTGATTTCCTCAAGTCTATTAATAAAAAAACTTAACTGTTTAGGATTTCCATTAAAATTGGGGATCGTGTCTGTGAAGGCTTTGATTTCAGTGACTGATGACATGGTGATTAATTAATAATAACAATTATATAAACAACAATGTTAGAGGTATAATATAGGTTAGTTCCTTATTTTTAATTAAAGTTTTGAATCTGTTAGTTTTTCTAATTTGTTAAATAATTTAAAAATTGAAAAGTTTTCTAATTTTTTAATTTTGATATAAATATCATTAAATTTCTACTCACACAAAAATAAAATGTACCATGTTCATTGGTTGCTTTCTCGATGAGTTGACTTCAGGTCTTCAAGTTCTTCAGGTTCTTCTTGGTCAATAAAGCGGTAAAAATCGCACGACTCGATATTCGTTCGGGCCTTTGATCGGGGTCGATATGCGTTCGACTGTTTGGGGTCCTACCGACTGCGCCAGTTATATGTTGGGATTTTGCAATTCAATTTTTAAAAACCACAATATTTATTTACACAACAGAACAACAATATACACTTGAGTTAAGGTGTTATTAAGAAATTAAAAAGGAAGAGCGCTGCTACTACAATGAATGTTCAATGAGAAGAGAGCGAGAGTTATATATCTCAATCATTTTATATTTAATACTATCTTAATGAAGTGGAGTGTGTGTGTGTGTGTAAGGAATGGAAGTGTGCGTGTGCTGTTGTTATCAGCTTCTAAGAATGGTAGGTGTACAATTGATAAATAGAGAGAATTGCAATAATAACTACAATGTAACTTATATATATATAATATAAGCAGATTTTTCTCTACATATCCATGATTGAGTTTCCCACCCTTGTCTCCTAGGTAGTGAGTAACTAGTTTGATTAAATTTTGTGTTTCTCCCCTCTTCGGATCCTATGAATCTTTGATGATTCGGAGCCCATTACATTTCTTTTTAGTTTATTCGCGAATTTTCTCGAAAACGGCTCCAAAAATTATTGTTAGGTAGGTAGACAATTATTACATATAAAGAGGCCTATAATATTAAACAAACACTTTTAATTTTTAACATCTCAGATTTTTTTCAGAACCATCTACAAACAATATTTGTTCAGCAAAATGTTACAAATAAAAATGATAGGTTTATATTTGTGCAATAAGTATTCCAAGGTTACAAAGAAATCGTTATAATCGTTTTTGAGATAATTCCAAAAATCTCTAAAAACCTAATCTGTAAAAGCGTACTTTCGAAAGTTAACCAATTTTATCAAATTTGGAATTCTAGTAATATTTCTAATGTTTATTAATATCATAGAGATGGCAGAACCATTCATTGTACTGAAGTGGTACTGTTACCCAGCCAGGAAGCTTAATGTTATAATGTTTCCCTAGAAAGCCAACAATAATCAATTTCAATTAATAGTGATAGATATTTATGTAATAGTATACCAAGTTTAAAGAAAATCGTTGGATCAATTTTGGAGAAAATCGGGAAAACTGAAAAATAAAAAAACTATTCAGTAGAGACGTAGTTCAGGTTGATGGATTTTACCCGAATTCTTCGTGTCTGATGCGGTGGTAGCAGTGTCTAAATGGAACACCATGTTTGAGCTTCCAGCGATTTATATTTTTGAGACATTCTGTTAACACACACACACACATACAGATCGTTTGCTAAAAACAATTTTTTCATATTCCGAAGACCTCAATAAATGTATTGTCGGTGGCAAATTTGACACGATCGCCGGACTTCCTGTTACTAGAAGTAAGAGATTTTTTTTTTATTTTTTTAATTTTTTTATTATTAATATTTACAACCTGACCAGCATACAAATTGCTCTACAAGGCTGAGCTGAACAGAGAGAATACAATTATCTTAACATAAATTTTAATTATATCACCAGCACATCACACACTAATGTCCAAAACGTCCTGCACTAGTCTAGGTTTTAATCCAAGTCTGCGTGGGATTTTTAAACCAAGAGATGAGACCATAGGGTTATCCGATTTTTGAATTTTTTCAGTGCTATTGTTGAGATAATTTTGATATGATCTTGGATCATTGGAATATTTAACTCCCTATGCAGCTGCATATTTCTAACGAACCAGGTTGCGTTGGTTATAGTCCTTATAACTTTATTCTGGAAAACCTGTAATCGACTTATTTTGGTTTTAGAAGCTCCTCCCCACACAGGGCAGGCGTAAGAAAGTATTGGCCGGATGAGGGATGTGTATAATAATTTCCAGCATTCAATTTTTAATTTGGATTTTCGGTTTAGTATAGGGTACAGTTGCGATAGGCGAGTATAGGCTAGGTTTAATTTAGTGTTGATGTGATGGTGCCAGGATAGTCGTCTATCTAAGTGCAACCCGAGGTATTTAACTGTCTCATCTCCAGCTTTCCAGCGCACATATTCCGAGCCTATTTCTATTTTTATTGGCGTATGGGGCCTTCTTAGAGTGAAAATCATAGCCTCACATTTACTCGAGTTTAACTGGAGTTTCCATTTAGCCATCCAGGGGATTATTTTATCTACTGCTTCTTGTACTTTTCTTACGCAGCTGTTAATGTTTTCATGGCTGGCAAATAATGCTGTATCATCTGCGTACATGGCTGTTACTGGACCGGATATTTGAGGGATATCATACATGTAGATATTGAAGAGAGTCGGCCCAAGTACTGACCCCTGTGGAACTCCAGCTCTTATCGGTGTGCTACAAGAGAGTGCGCCATTAATTCTAACTCTAAAGAATCTATTTTTGGTAAATGACACGACAATATTTATTATATATAGAGGAAATTCTATCATATGCATTTTATATAGTAGCCCTTTGTGCCAGACCTTATCAAAGGCCTGTTGCAGATCCAAGAATAAGGCCGCCGTGTGTTGCTTAGCTTCAAAACTTTTAATTATGAGTTCATGCATGCCTATTAGCCAGTGTACAGTAGACATCCCAGATCTGAATCCAAATTGAAAGTTTGGTAAGACATTGTTGTTTTGAAGATGTTTCTCTATTCTTCTCTTTATTACTTTTTCTAATATTTTGGACAGACTGGACAAGAGACTGATCGGTCGATAGCTTTTTAGATCGTTTCTTGGCTTATTTGGTTTGTGAAACACAATAATTTCGGCCTGTTTCCAAGAATCAGGGAAATAACCTATTGATAGGCATGCATTGTATATTGAAGCTAAGAATGCTAGGCTCTTTCGTGTTAGGTTCTTTATTACGATGTTTGGTATTCGATCATCGCCAGGGGACTTTTTATTTTTCAGTCTGGATATGATGGTTGATATTTCAGCAGGTGAGGTCCATTCTGGGTTAGCATCTATAGAGGTTGTAGGCTGATCGGTTGTTTGGTTATTGTGTTGCAATTGGTCCTGTCCTTCAGAAGATATTAAAGAAAAGACATTCTCGAAATATAGAGCAAAGGCATCTACTTTCTCTTTATCAGTCGAGAATACAAGATTATTATCTTTCAGAGGAGGAATATTATAAGGTGTTTTTAATATATTTCTTGTAGCTTTCCAAACATTAGAATCGTTAGGATGAATATTTTCTATATAGGTTTGATATTTTTTAATGCGGTGTTTATCCAATTCTAATTTGACTTTCCTAGTAAGGTTATTTAATTGAAATTTTAAATGAGGATATCTAAAAGTTTGCCAGGCTCTCCGGATTTTGTGCTTTTCATGATTAAATCCGATATATATTTAGGTAACGAGTGTTTGAATGAATTTTTTCTGTGGTAGTGTGAGTAAGTGGCTCTATGTAGTGCACGGTATATGCAGTTGGTATAGTTAACTACAGCGTCATCTATAGATTCTTTGCTATATAAATGTCGATTTGGGATTAGTAGCTGGTCAATCTCTTCCTGAAGACATTTCCAATCGACTCTCCCTTTTATGGTTGAATAGTTGGACTTGTAATAGGTGTTTCTTGAAATGTAGCAATTACAGGCAGATGATCCGAGTCCATTTCCGTACTCTCATATTGATAGGCCTAGTAAAATTTTTGACTAAAACTATATCAAGAATGTCAGGTTGCCGGTTGTATTGATACGGGAAATATGTCGGTTGTGATGGTGAAACAATGTGTAAGTTGTAGTTGCTAGCGTAGTTATTTAGTCGCACTCCGTTAGAGTTGTTAACTCTACAGTTCCAAACTATATTTTTTGAGTTTAGGTCACAAAATATCAACATTGAGTTTCAGAGATTGTTTTTAAATCTTCTTCTAATAAGCGATAGTTCGGTGGTAAATACGACGATATAATAGTGGTTTGGCTATTTGGAAATAGATTTACATTGATAGCCACTGCTTCTATTTTTTGCATGCAAGGTAATAAGAGTTCATTATGAGAAATATTTCTTCTAATTATGATTGCCACATCGCCAGATGCTATTCGTGCAATTCTATCATTCCTATAAACAGTGTAATTTGGAATCTTAAATTTATCATTTTTATTAAAATGTGTCTCAGAAATACAGGCAATATCTATGTCATATCTATTTAAAAAGTCTATTAGTGTATTACGTTTAATTTGTAAACCGTTTGCATTCCAGTTTACAATTTTTAGCATTGAAAAATTCGGTAAAATATTCATATTTTATTATCATGTGTGAATGCCTGGCTAAAACATTCAATTATAAATGAGCTGATGCGCGGAATAATCGGTTTAATAGCTGCAATAATAGCTTTAGTAAACGATGCAATAATATCATTAAAATTAAAGTTATCATATTGAGTGTTTGTATGTATGTTGGTAGAAAATTCTTTAGTAACTGATGCATAACTTCTTTGTTGTGATGACCTTTGTAGTAATGGATCTCTTACTGCAGTATTTGACTTATTTGTATTTATATCAGTTCGTCTAGTGTTGTCAGTAAAACTCGGTATTTCTTTATTAGCTGTTCGTTGTATTTTCACCATTTGATAATACGCGCAACCTTTATAATTTGCCGGGTGGGCTTCACCGCAGTTAATACATTTCGGAGATGGCAATCTTTTATGAGTGCACTCAGAATATAGGTGTTCACCAGAACATTTAACACAACGTGGTTCAAGTTTGCAGTAATTTTTTGTGTGGCCATATCTTTGGCATCGTACACATTGAGGGATTTCATTTGTTTTAATTTTTGGTTCTACTGTTACTTTCAGGTTTAATAAATGATTTAATTGTAACGCCTTTTTTCCTTGTTCAGATTTATCAGTTGTTAAACAATAAAGAGTTGTTGGTTGTTTATTTCTGTTTTTTAACCTCATTAAATGTTTAACTGGTATATTATGTTCTTTTAAAGATTCTGATAGCTCTTCATCAGTTATTGAGTATGGAATACCTCTAATAATTAGAAGTAAGTTATCATTTTTGTCTGGAGATTTGTACGTATAATAATTAACTTTATTATTATCATAGTATTTAGTTAAATTACGGAAATCAGTTATATCTGTTGTAGAAATTTTTAACGAATTTCGATTTTGTTTAACTTCAAACTCATTTTTGACAATTTTTTTAATATCATGTAGAATTTCTTGGTAACTAAGTAGATGTTCAGCTGAACTTTGTATGAATATTGGGGGTATTTTTACTTTTTGGGCCAGAGCTTGGATTTCTGAGTTAGAATTTGTATTATCTTCATCTTGAGGAAGAGGTGAGAATCTATTACTTAATGGTATAATAGAGTAATTTAAGCAATCTTTTTTATATTTAGGAGGACTGTTTCCAGGTGAAACATATTTTCTCTTAGGTTTCTCAGTGAAGCCACCGTCGATTTCGGCTATGAGCTCTGGAGATCAGCTGCTTGTTTTAACCGGTTTGAATTTGAAGTGTGTCCATTCATAGTTTATTCAATTATTCGCACAGCCCTAAGGCTAGCTCAGTAAAAGAACCTCACTGTTCACATAAGCACTTCTTATCTTCAAAATTGTGAATTAAATATTTTTTTTTAAAAAAAGTTGAATTTAATAAAGATACCAGAACACAATGCACTTCACAGTTCAAAGGTTCGAGCAGCACTGAGAGAAGTAAGAGAAAATAATAGATCCAATGTTACTAGTTTATTTTCTACTCGGGGATGGAACAATAAATGAAATTCTAAAAAAATAGAATATAGATTTCGTGAAATTCTAACCTCTTTCTCTTTGTAAACTCTTAATTATTTCAGATATATTTTCTTTTTTTAAATCTGCCCTGCGAAAATATAAAAGTCAGTAAAGCAGAAATATTCAAAAGGTCACAGAAGCAAATTAAATTAATGAAAAGATACTAATTAGTTATCAGTCAGTGAAAAGGAAGAAGGAATAGCGAGAGAGAGATAGAAATTGAGAGAAAGCAAATGGAACAAATATTTTGATTGGCTTGTTTTTGTAAAGTCTGAACGGTTTTTTCATTTTCCTTGCTGGCGTCTTCTATTTGAAAGCAGTTCTTTGATGTTTATCCTCTGTTTTCCTTCAGGCTATCATCACCATCTTTGGCATTCATTGTACTTTATTTTATATAATAAATTTCAAATTTTATAATTATATTTATTATAGTCCTTTATATTATATTTATTATATATTTTTCTTGTTTATTGATTGTTTTTTTTTTTTACATTCGCTTATTTTTTAAAGAGAAATTATTGGGATAGTGTCAAATTTTCGGAATTCAGTTTTCACAGAAAAACATGTGTTGAGTCCCTCGAACATGAAAGAAAGATAAAAATATTTTATTTTTTTTCGTACTCAGAGGACCTCAAAACATGTATTTCCGGTGAAGACACAATTTCGAAAATTTGACACAATCGCCATGCTTTCTTTCTTTTACTGGGAAAATTAAGAGAAAGCAAAAAGTAAAAATATTTTTAGATAATGGTCTATGTATGTGTGTGTGTGTGTGAACAAAGTATTTCAAAAATGAAAAATCACAGAAAGCTCAAAAACTTAGCTAATACCGTTTAAGTATTAGCACCAAAACTGACACGAAGATACCGGAAAAGTCCTTCAACCGGAAGTGCAACTTTCGGCTTTTTTTTATTTTTAGTTTTTCATGATTTACTCGCGACTTTCTTCCAACTTCCTGTTCTATCTACGCACATGAATACCAATCACTTTTATTTCTAACATTTTCCCCAGAAAATTGGAATTTTTGTTTTAGGGAGGGGCAGTAACATTAAGCTTCTCTCTAAAGTGACATTTCAAAACAATGTATAGTAGGCACTGTATACTGTATTATTACGTATACATAAGAAGCATTGCTAGAATAATTTGTTGCGTTAAACTTCAAAGTTATATTATATAGGAAGCTGTGATTCAATGGTTTCCGTCCGTTTTAATTAATCACTTCTTACCTGCCAAGTTTACTACATTGAGACTTGTTCTCCCACCACCTCTATATTTATGTTAGGAGAAATACGTAAAATTGGTATTGAAAAGGTTTTTTACAACAGATTGTTTTTTTCACCAATTGTTTAGATGAAACTTATTTAAACAGGTTGCTATTTAATAATGTTTATTTTTTTGATAAATACAGATAAAATAACCAAAGAATGTCTGGTCAGGATTTTTGTGTACAAGGATGGTATAAGTATGATACGCGATTATTTTGTGTGAGTGTGTGCGTGAATGGCCCCAGGTAGAGAGAGAGGTGTGTCAGTCTCTATGTTTGTGCACTATTAGTGGGAGATACTAAAATGTTTATCAGCGGTCTGTCTAGCCTGCAGGAATGCAGGGCAACAGTGTTGGTTTCAGTCCATACCTCTCTCTCTCTCTCATACTGTCTGCCAGCCACCACCACCACAAGCCGCAATTCAACCCTATTGACTCTATGTTGTACCCTTTTTAATAGTCCCAGCCTAGCTAGATTACCACCCTACCCAGACACTCCTCGTTGTTTAACTATCCAATTCACACAAAACTAAAAAACATAAAAAATTCTATTCTACTTTGGCCTTTTAACAGTAGTCTGAGAGTTTCTAGGACTTTTTTTTTTGCTATAAAAAAAACCAGGTACGGTTTTAGATAAATCTATAAGTCTAGAATGAAAGGGGGGGGGGGGAATAACCCAGGTATGTTTTTCATCCCCCCATTTTGAGAATGAACAGTTTTATATAAAAAGGAACGGTATCAACCCTTAAAAGGTTTAGTCTATGCACAATCTAAAACACAGTAGGCAAGTTACTCTCACAATATTCAGGTGAGTTTTTACCTTGATTTATTTCTTTATTTATTTATTCCTACAATCAACACAAAAGCAGTATAAGTTACATTGATCATAGTAGCATATTAGAATATCCACAAACCGTTTACTTTATTGAATTTTACTGATTTATTTCTATTTTATTATTTTGGTTAAAGTATATAACAATCGTGTTCCAATTTTCGAAGTTAAAAGTTTTCACAGGAAAATAATATGTTATGAGGTCCCATGAATACGAAAGAAAAACGTGTGTTAAGCGAATGTCTGTATTTGTGAAGAAAACAATATCTTAAAAACGAAAAGTCGCAGAAAGCTCAAACTTAATATAACGCTTAGGTACTATCACCTGCGCATTAAAATAACTTTCTTTGACCTCTTTACACTATTTACATACATAAATAAATAAATATCACATTTATTTTGCAACATTTACCCGGAAAAATCGATTTTTTTGTGAGGTTTCTGAGGGGAACAGTAGCGTTTAACTTTCTACTAAAGGAGTCCAATCCTCTAGGGTTTCTGGGCCACACATAAAATACTAAACTATGGTATTGAGCAAAGAAAGTTGAATAGATAATTTTCATGATATCCGCAGTCTCATTATTCCATTCCCAGAGATACGATTGTCGTTTAAGACAGAGATTAAGTTTGTTAATAATATCCCTTTGCGATTATTAATATAGACAATTACATATCTAAATAATAACTTTCATTTTTTTTTTTTAAACAATTTTCAACTGAAATAAAAGAAAAACGGGCGACATCAAAACTGGTGGGACATTTGATTTAATTTATTGAAACTGTATTGAAAAACTTATGCATCAATATCTTTTTGAATGGAAATACTTACCATTCCCAAGGTGCTCATCACTTATTTTAGTTCTAATTTACAATCGGTTCACTCATTCCTTGCAATTACTTGCTCACCAAATTACGTGCAATTAGGTGCTGTTATAAAAAGTGATGACATAAATAAGGCATGATTGTGAAGCGAGGGATATTGGTCTCTGGATTGACAGAATTTATAAAAGTCCAGTAAAGAGGCATGATTAAATTTCTCTTCACATTCCATTTGAAAATTGGCAAATTTTTGGCAGGTAATATACCAAACACAAAATTAAACTGGAGAGCGCGTGTTCAACTGTTGAAAAACTGATTAAAGGAGACAATTCCTCCATCCACTCCTTGGTGGCAAAAGACATCTGAGATTACCTGTAACTATATTAAAAAGATTAGTAAATTGTTTATTTAACTTTATATATAAAGTTTAAACTTGTTTGTTGGGCTGCATGCGGACCGCGGGCCACAGGTTACATCTGCACAAAAGTACTATTTTACAACAATGTATACCACTTATATATAATAGTAATACCCATTACAACTATTGATGATATGTATTACAAATTTGAAGAAAATACAGATTTTTTAGACTTTATTTGTTTTTGGAAACGGCTACCACGATTTTCAATTAAACTTATGTTCTCGCAGCACAGAATTTCCGTATTCCAAGTTTTTTAAAATAAAAAAAACTGCCCTAGAATAGATTATTGAAAGCATGAATTTAAGAAAAGAAAAAAAATAACCTACTTACAAGATTCGAAGACGTTAAAAGCAATAAACCTTTAATTTATAATTTAAAAAAGAAAATAGAATTTTCCATTTTTACTGGCCACCACTTTTACTCCTTTAATCCAGTGATGTTTTTTTTTTCCTTCATGCAGAGAACGGCCAGTGACATAAAGAAGAATGTATATCATGCAGAACATTACCTAACATTAACCAGTGAATTTATTGCCATGGAAACCATTAAATGGGAACGGTTAAAATGGCTACAAGAGAATGAAAAAGGGCCATAGATGGTGGCAGTGGTGGGGGGAAAATTGGCGGGTGTTAAAATATGAGATGGTACTGTTAGAAAAAGCAGCCTATACTAAATTACTAATGCACAAAAATATGGCTCTTATTTGCAATCGTATAAAACAGTTTATCGGATGACCAGTCTCTGTTCCGAATATGATACATTGGGCTTAAAAAAAAAATATGAACGCTGGGTGGTGTGGTGGTAAAGTGGCTAAAAAGTTACGAGAGGGATGGGTAATATGAACTGAAACCATCTAGAGATGAGAGTGGTTAGGTTAGAGAGAGAGAGAGAGAGAGAGAAAACGGGTTTATATGTGAGGGGAGACACCCATTTGTCGTCCATCACTTAGTAACGACCTAAATACAGCATCCTACAGGCATGTTCCCTGATAACAGGAATAAATATATTTATATATATCCTTCTTCTTAAACTGTTACCCAGCCAAAGAAAACTTCAATAAAATTCCTAACTAAACTACTCCTTATTATTTATATGAATAATAAATCTATAATAAATGATCGTTTTACTTTTATACTTTTTGCAATCGTGTCAAATTTTCGAAAATCGAGTTTTTACCGGAAATACATATTGATGTCTCCTGAGTTCGAAAAAGTAATTTTTTGAAATTGGCCTATGAGTGTGTGTGTGTGTGTGTGTGTGTCCAATGTATTGTCTAAATATTCTAATTGTCTAAATCAGTATTGTCAGAATAACTCCAAAAGTAGAGTAGAATAGAGTAGACTCGTAAACAGTGGGAATTAATGGGAACGGATATCGATGCTTCTGAGTCGGAGAGTGGGCAGATCTCCGATCATCCACCAACTCAAAAAAGAAAAGGTAGGCCGAAAGGAAAAGCGCGCCAAAATAAAGCATCGACCGATTAATTAAATTAATATTATGTTAATTTCATATATGTACATAGTGTATGTAATGTACATAGCTAGTAATGTTTATTTTGTAAATAATGCTATTGTAGATATTGATGAATCTGTAAATTACTTTGTATATATACTTGTACATAGAATAATTTATTTGCTAATATTTAAATACTTACCTGTAAATAATTCGTTTTATATAATTTATTATCTCATTTTTAAAAAGTTCCTGCCAGAAGTGGTTACTTTAAATTATCAAAATGTGTGAGTCCATTATCCAGTGGAATATGAGGGGTTTCATAAACAATTTGGAAGGGCTGCGCCGAATCTTAGCACGGCATTGCCCCTTCGGCATTGCTATTCAAGAAACAAAGTTGCGCCCAGGACAACTTATTCGGATCCCTGGATACATTGCATACACTAAGGAGGTGCAGCCAGCCCCCGGTGGAAGGGCGCATGGAGGAGTGGCCGTCTGTGTAAGAGAAAATATAAGCAGTAGGCGGATAGCCCTAAATACGAATCTCCAAGCAGTGGCCGTGCGTCTAGCGACACCGTTGCAGATCACCTTAGTAAGTATATATCTACCTGACATCTATTGGCGTAGGAGTGATTTGGAGGATCTGCTCTCACAGCTGCCCGCACCGGTGCTACTAATGGGAGATTTTAACTCACATAGCACCTGTTGGGGCTCAGCCGCAAGTGATATGAGAGGCAGAACTCTTGAGGAGATAATCGACAATAATAATTTAATGATCCTCAACAACGGTGCCGCAACACATTTTAATGCATACTCGGGTTCTTTTAGTGCAATTGATCTAAGTATAGCATCTCCCACTATAGCAGTTCGTTTCGAATGGACCACTCTAGAGGAATTATACCAAAGTGACCACTTCCCAATAATGGTAAAAAGCTCCATCTCTAGATCCAGTTTTACTACACCTGTGAGATACGACACCAGGAGGGCAAATTGGTCTGTTTACTCTGCCAGACTGGTGACCCCAGTTTTTACAGGGGATGTCACCACAGACTTAAAGAATTTCACTGAAGCTCTGTTATACGCTGCCGACGATTCGGTGCCGAGGGGCGGTGGAAGAGTCAAAAGAACTCCCGTCCCATGGTGGACCTTAGAGTGTAAAACAGCCAATGCGGCGAAGAAGCGGGCATTCAATAGGTTTAAAAGATACCCGACAGAAGAAAATCTAAACAATTTTAAGAAGCTAAGAGCCAGGGAGAGGCGAACTATTAAAAGTTCTAAGAAGGAAACCTTAGCCTCTTACGTATCAACGCTTACTAGTTCATCGACTTTAAATGAAGTTTGGAATAAAATTAAAACTCTCTCTGGCAATCGCAAAAGCCCGTCAATGCCAACCCTCCGCCAAGGAAATGTCGTCGTCACTGAGCCGATGGAAGTAGCCGAGTGTTTTGCAAGGCACTTTGCCAAAGTATCGTGTTCACAAGCATATTCGGCTGAATTTCTAAGGCGAAAAAGTGACGTGGAATTGCAGCCACTCGACTTTGACACCGCCAACCCAGAAAGCTATAATGCCCCGCTAACAATATGCGAATTAGAAAATGCCTTTAGAAAAACCAGAGATACCTCACCTGGATTAGATGGGATCCCTTATGCCATGCTGAAAAACTTGAATACCGAAAATAAGGAATATCTTCTTAGAATTTACAACCGCATATGGGAGACCGGTCAATATCCTGACAATTGGCGGGAAGCTATTATAGTACCGATCCCTAAAGAAGGGAAAGACCCCAGCGAACCCTCTAGTTACAGACCATTTCGTTGACCACCTGCTTGAGCAAAGTCCTCGAAGCAATGGTTAATTACAGGTTAGTACATGTTTTAGAAACCAGAGGGCTTTACAGCCAGCATCAAGCAGGATTCCGCAGGTATAGATCAACTTTGGACCAAATGAGCCGGCTAGAAATATATATCCAGAATGCCTTCATGAAAAGAGAACACGTGCTGGCCGTATTCTTCGACCTTGAGAAGGCCTATGACACTACATGGAGGCATGGAATACTGCGGAAGTGTCACGAATGGGGATTGAGGGGAAATTTGCCTAAATTCATCCGTAGCTTCTTGGAGTTACGTAGAATTCGAGTACGTTTGGGGTCAGTTATATCAAATCCAAAAGTTCTAGAAAATGGTATACCCCAGTGTACTTAGTGTTACAATGGATCGGTACTTAGTGTTACATTATTTTTAGTGGCGGTAAATTGCTTGGCTGAAGCTGTGGGAAATACTTTACCGGTTTCTCTCTATGTAGATGACTTAGCCATATACTTATCTGGAAACAACATAGATGAGGTTGGAGAAACCCTACAGCAAGGAATAAACCGAGTGGCTGCTGAGGCTTCCAGGAATGGGTTCAAATTTTCAAGAACTAAAACTGTTTGTATACACTTCTGCAGATTAAGGCATGAGCACAACCTACCAACTTTATATATAGACGGCTCGCCTATTGAGTACAAACCAAGCACCCGTTTCCTTGGCCTCATATTTGATTCAGGATTAACATGGCAGGAACATTTGGACTCAACTCACCTTAAAGCAAAGAAGACCCTAGATGTATTAAAATTTTTATCAAGCTATAGATGGGGAACAGAGCGTGAAATTTTAAAACGTATATTCATTTGCATTACTCGCTCTAAATTAGAATATGGTGCTCCAGTGTACAGTTCAGCGCGCAAATCACGCCTGAAGATTCTTGATAAAATATATAATGAAGGAATAAGATTAATAACAGGCGCCTTCCGTACCAGTCCCCTTCAAAGTCTTTACGTAGAATCTGGGTTGCTGCCACCCCAACTAAGAAGGGAACAGCTGACGCTAAATTATGTTTCCGGAATATGGGGGAAGCCAACGCACCCTTTGTTCCACACAATATTCGAAAGTAATTCCGATGAAGAATTCCGACGGCAAAGAACTCGGACGCAACCTCTCGGTATGAGAGCCAAGCTCCTTATGGAGACGGAGGGATTGGAGTTTTATCCAGTGGAGGGGTGGAGTTTAATACCTCTCCTCCTTGGCTATTGCCTCCCGCTTGCGTCCGCAGAGACTTGGCATTGTATAAAAAAGACGAGACACCTCCCTATGTCTATCGACAGAAATTACTAGAAATTTTAAACTTCTACTACGACTACCGGCCTATCTTTACGGATGGGTCCAAGACAGATAATGGTGTAGGATGTGCCGTTTACACGGAGGGCATTACCCTAACATGGACGTTACCTCCTTATACTTCAGTATACACTGCAGAGATGTATGCAATATGCCAGGCTCTGAAATTAACGCTAGACAAGAACTTTAATAAAGCAATTGTGTTGTCGGATTCTTTAAGTACACTGATGTCTTTGCGGGATGCATTCTCAGTTGACCCAATGGCTATAAATATTTATGAAATACTACATCAGCTGCACTTACGCGGGCAAGTGGTAACATTTGCATGGGTGCCTGGACACATTGGTGTGTCCGGCAATGAAAAAGCAGATAGGGCAGCAAAAAGTGCCGCCTCTAATCATACGGACAACGTTATTCCTGTGCGTCCTACTGATTTAAATGTTCACATAAAAGAAAGTATTATCAAAAAATGGCAGCACCAGTGGGACCAAACAAATGAAAAATTGAAAGAGATCAAACAAAATGTACGAAATGCACCAGCTGAGAAAATTCCGCGGCGAGAATCTGTCATAATCACAAGGCTGAGGATTGGATATACTCGTCTGACACATGGTCATCTCCTCGTAGGGTCTAGAAGACCGAGATGCTCATGGTGCAGAGAGAGACTGACTGTCTATCACATATTGGAAGGATGTCAGGCATTGCGACACTATAGGGAACAGGCAGGCCTGCCACATGATTTGCGCGCAGTATTAGTAGAAGGGTCTTCGTATAAAACGAGGCTATTTGCTTTTTTGAAAAGAATTGGATACTACTATAAAGTCTAGGTTAGGTTTAGGTTAGGTTTAATAAAAGGGGGGAGGAATATCGAGTACTCTCCCCTCTGTGTGATTGTAGTTTGCTTGTATTTATTAGTATGCGTGTATTTATTAGTACGATAGTATTTATTAGTGTGCATGTATTTATTAGTGTGAATGTAATTATTGGCGTAAATGACTGTGTGAATGAGTGTAAATACTGTAAATATTTTTTTAGATTTAATTCATTTTAAGGGGTGTAGGAATATTTATAAGAGTACTACACCCTGAATAGATTTAGGAAACTTTCAGGGAGAAGAAAATTTACTAAAGTATTCCCCAACACGCAAATAGCCTTTAGAAAAGAAAATATAAAATGGAAAAGAGTTGAGTCCATCTGATAGTAAGTTTAAGATCTTAGAAGATAAAAGTAAGCTTGAAAATCTGAATAAAAAAGTGAAATGCAATAAAAAGTAGTGTAGAAATGAAACTCAATTAGAGTTTTATTAATACACTTATTTATTAGTAAGAAACACCATCCAATGATTCGCAGATAAAGGGATGGCACATCCAAGACATCCGCACTCCCCCTCGTCGACCGGTTCGATGAAGTAAGAGGGGATGCGTGGAACTGTGATATAAACCGGAAGCACCACCTACCTTGCTAGACAAGGTATTGCGTTGGTTGCCATAAGGTAATGAAGAATAGTGCCATCCCAGCTTTTGAGGACACAGTTCGAGAAGAAAACTGTGTGAGAGGCGCTAATGACCACTGCTGTCGATGCGCCGGAAAAAAAAAAAAAAAAAAAAAAAAAAAATAGAGTAGAATTTTTGAGTCAGAATAACTCAAAAAGTAGCAAAAGTTCAAACTTAATATTCGTGGGAAAATAATTAGGTTCTGGGGGAAAATTAGCGTTAAGCTTTCCACTTCAGTACAATGTATTGTTCGTATAATATTAATAACATTAGAAGCATTACTAGAATTTCAAATTTGAAGAAAATCGCTTAACCGGAAATGGAATTTTACACAATAAGTTGTTCAGTTTTTTTTTTTAATTATTTCGAAAACTAACTATAACGATTTCCTTCAAACTTTGAATGCTCACTGCACAGACATAAATCGATCATTTCTATTTGAAACATAAAAATAAATAAATAAATATATAAATTGATTTTAGATAGTTTTGCGGAATTTGTGGCGTTAAATTTCAAATATTTCGAATTGGTTCTAAATTATTGGCGCGCTCTTCACTTGCCTCTCCATCACCTCTATTTTGGAAAAATTGTTATGCTATATGATTGTATTAACAGAGTAAATAAAAGTCGTGTGTGTAGTCCAAAATAGATTTTTTTTTTTCTTTTGAATTTATTCCGCTCAACTTCTGTTAAATATATTTTGAAATGTTAATATATTAAAGAAGTTTTGTAACTAACTACCCTGTGTATAGAATGTAACAACTTGTTACTGGTAAACTATACTAGACTGCTACTGATAGTAGAAAGCGTATAGTAATACTGTACTAGCCTTGGTAAGTAATTTAGTTAAGTCAGTGTTATTAGTTAGTATAACTCGAGCTACTAGCAGCAAGAGAACCGGCCTTAGGCGAGACAAGGCGAGAGGCGAAAACCGTGTATTGCCAAGCTTCGCTATTGCTACCTCTTCAATCTTGTTACCTAATTCTGAATGCTATGGCAATTTGTAAGTCTGCCACCATTATTTGCAAAGGCAATATACTCGTCTCTCACTCTCACTTCCATTCACTCACTCACACTGTGTGTGTGTCTCTCTCTCTCATTTCTTCTCCACCCCCACCAACACTAAAGCAACCGTCTGCTTTATAGCATTCCATCTATTTAACAACAAAAGACACAGAACACTAAAACTACTATTCACAAAATTAAATTATAAATTTCAATTGTTTCCCATCATTTACTCCTCCTCCTCCTCCTCCTCCTCCCAGGCGTTATAAATAATTTTTCTATTTTGAAATTAGAAAATGAAAAAATTACAGACCACAGAGAATTTATTAAAATTTATTATTATATCAATCTTCATAGAATCTAGTTTTTATTAATTAAACAACTAAAACAAATTAGCATAAATTTATTAAAGCCAAATGTTTAATGCAGTGGTTTCATAATAGAGGCAAGTCCTACCTTGGACTTTTCAAGAAAACCTAGAAAATCAGATGTAGAACCCTAACACAACTTTCACTTACCGCAAATATTACAATACTAATTGGCAAAATTTTACCAATGTTGCAATTATTATTAATTGATTTGTTACCCTTAATCTCTCACCAATATTTAGAGCCAACCATAACCATTCCCTAACGCTTCATCCCCCCACCCCGCCAGATTAGATTAGATTGAACATGGGGTGAGTCACGATCCAAAACCGTGCAGCCAATAGAGGCTTATCGTGCCTACCTATCCCTAGGTCTAGTATGAGAAACCTCACCTCTTCAAGAGGTTGAAATCTTTCCCAACCAGTTCTTTATGCGCTTTCATCTCCTCCGATCTCAATGTGCCCCAAATATCTCATAGCGCCTCTCCCCCAAGATAACTGATTTCCCAGAAAAATATTGCATGTAAAAAAAAAAATTACCCCTATAATAAGGCCTTTCATGTGACAAATTAGATTTGAAAATTTAATGAGAAGTTGTTTGAGAAAAAAAATGAAAGAGAGAAAACAAAACTCAATAAAAAAATGGAAAAAAAGTTATTCAAAAAAAGTCACACACATTCGAATTTTCGAAGTCTGTGATTTATAGCTTTAAAGATATTTGCTAAAAACATTTTTTTTCTTACTCAGGGGACCTCAAAATATTTATTTCGGGGGAAAAATCTTAATATTAATAAAAATGATAGAACTACAGAACGATAGGACTAGAAATAAATAAAGTTTGATGAAGATCATGGGAATTACTCAGTACAGACGTATTTCCCGGTGGACGGATTTTTGGCCGAAACCTTCGTCTTGTATCTCATTCTGGGACCTAGTTTAAGTTTGAGCTTCCCTGTGATTTTATGTTTTATAGATATTTTATTCATACAGAAACACACACACACACACACACACACACACACACACAGAAACAAATAGACCAATCACTAAAATAAAACATCTATTTCAGTGATAATCCTGCCATTTTCTGAATAAAAACATCTTTTCAAATACTTCAAAACATGAATTTCTTTGGGGGTGTTGGGGGAAACTGGGTTATGATAAAACAACTGATAGTATCACAAAACTGAATTTATGGTTTGTGTTAAACAATCTGCTGGATACGTGCTGTTTACAATTTTTTTGTATAACACATTTTGTTGTTTTTATTTTAAGATATGTGTCTACTGCGTGGTATTTTATCCGTCGTAGCTTGCATATTAATTTAATTCCTGACCGGTTTCGGATTTTCATCCATCGTCAGAGCAAATTCACCAATTTCATGTAGACAGTTCACTTCAACGTAATGTTTCTGTTACATTTCACCTGGTTTTCAAGTGTGTAACAGAAACATTACGGTGAATGAACTCTCTACACGAAATTGGTGAACTTGCTCTAACGATGGATGAAAATCCGAAACCGGTCAGGAACCAAATGAATATGCACGCTACGACAGGTAAAATACCAGATGTTATTGCGGACCCATCCACATATTCAATATGTGTCTACTATTTTAAATACATATGTGTTGTGATGGTTTAGCATACAGCCAATAAGGAAATGATTTTTTTTTTTTTTTTTTTTTTTGGCATTAGCTACGAGGCCATAGCCATAATATCATAAGGAAATGATCTGAATCGTAAGAATTATTGCTTTTTATTTACACATCAACTGTTTAATATTTTTTCTACTTGAAGGAGATATTTTAATACTTACAGTCTTTCTAAGAAAGAGGAAGTATTGTAATCGTAAACAATTTTCTATATCAAGTTTTCACCGGAAACTCATGTTTTGAGGTTCCCTGAGTATGAAAAGTGGTTAAACTAAAGCGGTTTAGTGGTTATTCTGAAGTCCATTTCCAGGCTGTACTATGACAGGATAATGCTCAGTGTGACAAATCAGTGCGCAGCAATAGGCGAGACACCATGCTCTATAAAAAGAGTGATAAATCCCCCTATTTAAGTGATCTTGCAATAACAAACACGCATGGACTCACGACCACGAGAGAGGAGAAAATCTTTTAATAAAGCAAATATAAATATCTCTCAGAAAAAAATCAAAGAGATTTGAAACCGTACTTGTCTTTACTACTCATTTCCTAGACTATGCCATGCAGAAGGTATTGTATTGAGTACTACCAGGATTGTCAGTAAATATTTTGGATCCTCGGTTTAACCCATATTTAACCGTAAGTTTTAAAATTGAAGAAAGTTATGTGAGTGTTTCACACCAAATTATTTTACTAAATTTAATTTTCTATTTCCTTTTATATTTATTTCATTTTCTTTTAGCATGTTAGGAAATGTAAAAAAAAAAAAAAAAAAAAAAAAAAAAAAAAAAAAAAAAAAACCAAAGAAAATAAAAATAAAGCCGGAACAAAGGAATTACAGATAGTAGTACGAAATAGCAAAACAGGAAGTTCCGTTTTATATTCTGGCACAATACCAAATGTTTTCTGTATTCCTTAGTCTTTCTTAGAGGCTTTTCTGTGGAATGAAAATTTTCCCCAATTTTTGATCATTTCTTTAATAAACATATTTGCTTTATATTTATTTAAAAACAAAAATACCTTTAGCTTTAACTTGAAATTTCAAATTTAAATCGGAATATAAGAGGCTGCTTTGGGATAAAGGAAGGAAGCTGATTGGGCAAAAGACAACTATTCTTGTTTCTTCGCTATTTTCGATGGTGGTCTTTCTATTAGAAATGTAGGATATATACTTGTGGAAGGTTATGTATACAGGGCTTAACGCTTACATTAGGATATACAATATTTATCCTAATGAATGTTTAATAATGAAAATTCAAATATCCTTATAAAATGTTATTTGAAAAGATTATTTAATTAAAAATAAATGTAGTAATAATGAATTACATCTGCCATATCACCAATAATAAATTATAATGACGAGTTTCGTATCTTAATAATAATAATAATAATAATTAATAATAATAATAATAATAATATAATAATAATAATTTATTTATTTGCCATCGGGGAGAACCCCCATACAAATAGAGTTGGTTCTGAACAATTTACTATAATATAATGTATACAACATCAAAATAATAAATATAATAATACAAACAAACCATTAGAGATTACATTAGGCGAAAAAAAAAGAATTTATGTTCGTAACTTCAAAGTACAATAGGTAAATAAATAAATAAATTAAGATAAATTGAAACTTAAACAAAATAATAGAAAATGAATAAACATCTTGCCTCCTAGTCTTAACTTAATAGTTAAATAATTTAAACCAAGTTTTACTTTTAGATTTAATCCAGATTTATTTTGATGTATCGTAAATTTCTATAACTTATATTTTCTCATGTTTAAGAGTAGGTTATCGTATAGTTACTCGTTAATTATGAATGATCTCAATTTCAGACAGGCGATTAAATAGAATATTAAGTTTTTTATCTTATGATAGTCATTGTTAGCAAATAATGAAGGGAATGTATCGGCTGTTGTATCATTTACATAAGGTATATAGTGGTTTCTGAGAGCACAGTATATAGGGCATTTAACAGTAATGTGGTAGAGATCTTCTAAAACATTCATATTACAAATAGTACATATCTCTTTTGGCTTAATTATATAAACTAAATTTTTATAAGTAATTTTAATTTGATATTTACTAGATAGTCTTAATTGGGAGAAAATTTTGATTATGGTGAATGTTAAATTGGTGTTGCAGTAATAATATTCTGTGGTGCTGGTGGCCTCTACAATTTGTTTATAAAATGGGCTGTATTCGCTAACGCGCTGTAGCTCAAGATCATCGGCTTTTAAATATTCTGAATATTTTTTTAAAACTATAGAAATTTTTCCTTTAAATTTTATTGGGTCAGTTACTGACAAAAGAGAGTTTTCGTCTATTTTTTTAAGTATTTCATATAATTGGGAATACCAATTAAATTTAATCGACCTCTGAATCTGATGATTTTCTTTCAATTTAAGATAACATATTTTTGGTATCCTATCACTATTCATTTTGAGAAGTTTCAGGACCCAGTTTAACGCAAGTTTTATTACTTTAAGTGATGAATGATCTACCTTATATTCCATTCTAATCAGCCAAAATGGTGTATTTTTGTTTAAATTAAAAAGTCTTTTATAAAAATATAAATATGCCCTTTCAATAATATTAAGGTATCGCAACCCCCATATCTCGGAGCAATAGAAAAGAGTGCTCATGGCAATTGCTTCTTTTAGTTTATTTCGGCTAGTCCATGAATTAATTTTAGCTTTATTACAAATGTCCAATACGGCCCCTACCGCAGAACGTGTTTTTGCTTCAGCTGAGATGCTCGCCTTATGAAATACACTAGTATTAGAGAACTGAACACCCAGATAATTATAATAGGAGACCACTTCCAGTTCTTTACCTAAGTAATAAAATTTTTTGTTTTTACTTAGTACGCCTTTATGAAAGTGCAAAACTTTCGTTTTGGCACTGTTTACTTTTAATAAATTTATTGAAGCAAATTCGGCAAGAAGTTCTAACTTTCGTTTAGCATCCTTGTATGTGTCTGCGAAGATAATCTTATCATCGGCGTACAATGATATCAGCGCGTCAGTGGTTTGATTAATTGGAATTCCATAAGCCCCTTTGGATCTGAAAAACGATTCTATATCGTTAATAAACAGGCTGAAAAGGAAGCCGGATAGGACTTCGCCTTGAAGGACCCCTTTCGTCACTCTAACCTCTTCGGAGAGTTTTCCATTTACTTTTATCTGAATCACACCTGCTCATACAAACTAATTAATATACGAATTAATTTGCCACTAATGCCTAAACGATTTAATTTTTCCCACAGTAGGCAATGATTGACACTATCGAATGCTCGTTTGTAGTCAACAAATATAACATAGAAATCACTATTCCTATACCCTAATTTTATCTGAGCTATAGTGTTCAACAAAAAGATGTTATCTTTACATGTTACGGAATCCACACTGCGAGAGTTTCGTATCTTATGCAAATAAATTGACATATTTTCTTTAAGCATGGCATTTTTATTCAAAGATATATTTACCTGAATATAAATATAGAAAATTGGTGAAACTTTTTTCCAAGTAAATTTCGGAAATTTTCCGTAACCTACATCTTCACCTTTACCAGAAGGTAAATTCGTAATTGAAGTTTAAGATTTTCTTCAAACTTGGGAATTCTAGCAACACATTTAGAATAATTGAGTTTTGGTTGTAAATTGTAAGGGTTGTAATTAATTTTAAAATTTTATACTGTTTTTGTTATAAAAGAGATTGTGATTTAATCTGCGTTATTGCTGCATACCATGTGGTCATCATTTTAAATTATTTCATTAAAATTAATTTTTGTCAACTGTTACTGATTTATCTTTATCAAAAACGGAGAGAAATTATTTATAAGCATGAAATTACGAGTTAGAAATTGAACAATTACTTACTGAAAAATTGAGTTGACCCTTTCTTATTGAAATGTCGTGGGCAACTGCTTTAAAAACGATTTTTGATTTGTGTTAATGGTTGTTACCTTGATTAAAATGACCGTTTAGTGCTAAATTAATTAATAATGTGATTTTGAATTTTTTTTTTTATATTTATAAATTTGAACATAAGAAGCAATACACATAGCATTAAATATAAATAAAATAGTAAATGATCGCAAAGAAGGTGCACAAGTTAAAACATATGCAAATTTATTAAATAATCTAAAAATTTATATATAAGAAATTCATTAAACTAGATCTATACAACATTCATAACCTGCACCTATTTGCCTTACCAATACAGATGATACAATAGCCAACTATATTTTCCTTTTTTAATTTCTGTTCTTTATATTGCAAATATATTTTTAAAACAAAATCAAAATTTCAATGATTAAATTTTCAAATTTATAAATATAAAAAAAATAAAATAAAATAAAATTTCAAAATTACATTATTAATTAATTTAGCACTAAACGGTTATTTTAATCAAGGTAACAACCATTAACAAATCAAAAATCGTTTTTAAAGCAGTTGCCCACGACATTTCAATAACAAAGGGTCAACTCAATTTTTCAGTAAGTACGAGTTATTATGCAATTTCTAACTCGTAATTTCATGCTTATAAATAATTTCTCCCCGTTTTTGATAAAGATAAATCAGTAATAGTTGACAAAAATTAATTTTAATGAAATAATTTAAAATGATGACCACGTGGTTGTATATCCAGCAATAACGCAAATTAAATCACAATCCAAGCTCTTTTATAACAAAAACAGTATAAAATTTAAAAATTAATTACAACCCTTATGGGGAACAGGGGAAAAAAAGTATAACGACGTTTAATTTTTATAAAAATAAACTGAACAGTGTGATATACAAAATAGTTATTTTCTGGTAAGTAACTTTACAATCAATTTGTGGACATTAATAAAAAATGAATATTTTTCAAATTTATATATGTTTTTATAAATTTTATTTTATATTTCTCTTTAAAATTGTATAATTTAATTACAGATGTGAATTTTTATAAAAAATATTACCTCTTTTGAAAATGGCAAGGCATTGCCGAAACGTAAAGAAAATAAGGAATAAAAATGTTATATTTATAACAAATATAAAATAAATAAGTTCAGGCTGAAATTGGTTCACAATTACTAGAAAAAAAAACCAAAAACTAATTTAGAATAATGTTCCAACATGGCTCATTGTTCAGACGATCAATATCGAACTTAATGTGCATCGTTCGATTTTTCAGTTTTGATTAATATTTTGTTTATACACACAGACACACACGCACGCACACACACAACACCAGGTAAAAACCATTCTTTTAAAACTTTTCTTTGTATTCAGGACACCTCAAATTTATTTCTGATGAAATTAGAAAAATTTGACAATACTTGCTGTCATAAGAGAGAAAAAAAACCTGTCGTGAAACATTCTTATACGATTTTCTCTTACTGCAGTTCACATAAGTTATAAATGGCAAATTTTCTTCACACATAATTTTTACTAGATATTTAGTTTAATGAAACCTGTCGCTGTTTGTATGGAGAAAATCACAGTAAATTGGGAAAAACCTGTTCACAGTAAAATCGCACTTCTGGTCAACCGATTTGCTTAAACATATTTAATTCTGATTAATATTATATGGATGACAGAATCGTATACTAAATTTAAAATAATACATTAGAGAAAAGCATAAAACCGACCGTCCTTTAAAATACCGTCCTTAAATGAATTTTCCGAAAGAAATGTTTCAAATCAAAGTTGTAGAGTAATTAAAGCAGCAAGTTTAAAGAAAATCGTTGAAATAATTTCTGAGAAAATCGCAAAAAAGTGAAAAAAAAAAACATTCATTAAAGTGATACTTCCGGTTGAGGAATTTTGTCAGACAACTTACTGTCTGTTTCCCACGCAAGTGCTTAAACTAAATATCAAATTTGAACTTCCTGCGACTTTCCGTTTTTGAATTATGCTGAACACACATACACACATACATTGACCAATTTCTAAAAAACACTTTTCTTGGACACAGGCGACCTCAAAATGTTTATTTCCGGTGAAAATGTGACACGATTGCAATACTTCCTCTTACTGACAGTAAGAGAAAGTAAAAATATAAGTTAGCTTGAAATATAGCTAGGGTACTTCATTTAAGTACCATATGATTAGTATAAGAGATGCTAAAAGATACTTTTCTTTTGTCAGTATTAAAAGTTGAAAGAAAAGTAGAATAAAAATGATGATGTGGTTGTACTTGTAAAAGTTTTCCCACACCAAGTTTTTCTTTCCATCTGGTTGCCATCAAATTAGGGGGTAAGGTTTTCCCTATTTCATATCCACCAGCAGAACTCTATGGGTAGAAGAGTAATTGAACTGCGCTATTTTTCAAATCCATATATCGACTTTAGATTTGTTGTAATAAAAAAACAAGAGAGAGAAAAGCTGCGCGCCCCCAAACTATTGCGCGACATAAGTGGGGCGTTTTATTTTTTTTTAAAGCTCACTTACAATCACAGTTGCAAGCTTAAAGCTGCGAGCTTTAGAGCAACCTTCTATCAAGGGTCTTTTTATACCTCTTAGAAAAACACTTTTTTCTTTTTCTTTTTTTTTTACCCCCTCTATCCACCCTCAACTCTTAACCCGGGAAAAAGGAGAAAAACTGTGGCTTCTTTTTTTTTCTCTAACCACCATGTGGAAACTTTTCTAAACACCTTTCGCGATTATAGTTACAAAGGAGAGAAATACTCCTTTCATTTTAAAGTGCGAGCTGTTTTTTTTCTCTGTCGCGGGCCTCCCCACCACCAACACCCCAACCCTCTTAGCCTTGCCTTATGGCTTTGGCAAAGTCTTATCCTTTTCGTTCGCTGTAGAAATCTTTCATACTTTTTTCTAACATCACCAGTGGCGCTTTCTTTATTCAAAGTCCATCACCTACTTTGGTTTAAAGAAGAAAAAAATAAATAAGTTATCCTGAATTAACTTCTGTTCACAAAATGATACCGGCCACTTAACTTTACCTGCCATAACACGGCATTCCCCCCACTCCACTGTGAGCCGTCTATAATGTTTTTATTAAAATAAATTCTGTTTAATCTCCTTTCATCCTAATTTTTTTTTTTATCCTGGTCCTTGAATAATTTTACGTAATTAAATTGTTGACGTATTAACAACGCTCTATAATATTGTTTAAAACATACTCTTCTTTTTTGTCAACATCTTCAATTTACTTTTTTTTTGGATCAAGTTGATTAATTTTTCTTTAAATTAATTGATACTATTAATAGATTTTGTAATTATAGGGACTAACTAGTTTTTTAAATAGAAGTTAACATTTTTTTTTTAATAAAAATAAAGAAGCAACTATTAAGAAATAGATAATTTCTTTGTTCTCATAAGATGATCACCTTAGATGTCGAGGATTGTAATATTAAAAATCTGATGTAAACAATCAATCACAAGACGTTATTAATAATAATAAACTAATAAACAATCTATAAACTAACAAACTAATAAACTAATATCAATAATGACATTTTAAAAGTTATACTCTCTATAAAAAACGTTCATTCTTATATATATATATATATATATTATTTATGTAGATAGGATATAGATATATTATAGTGGATAGAAGAATTCTTTTCTTTAAAATTTATTGGAGAAAATACATCAGTATAAATTTATACTTGTACAAATATATTTTCTCCAATAAATTTTACAGGGCTCCAGAAGAAGAGCACCAAAGTTACCCGAAACGACACAACAAAGAATTCTTTTTCTTTAAAAACTCCTCTGGCCATTGCTGTACAAACACACCTCATTGTAATTACAATAAATCAATCCAAGAACATCCAACCTGGATAGTCGACCTGTATAGCTAACAAGTAAATCAGTAATTCATGTGTGTGATTGGTGATTAGCTGGAGGTGATGATTGTTACATAGAATATACCATATATATATTGCATATTATATAATATACATATATCTATCTATATGTATATGCTTGATTATATAAACCTCCATCATTTGACTAATGACTCATATGGAGTGATTCTACCCTGTTTGACCCACTTATAGTATCACACCTACTTGTACAATTACATATCTATTACATATACACCCCTAACCAGCCATACACATACTACATGCATTATGCATAATTACTCACAAACACACACACACACACATATATATATATACATATAATATATATTATATATATATATACATATAATATGTATGTATATATTATATAATTTCCAGTTAGTTTATTACTTAGAAAAGTTAATTATTATTTAATAAACATGCTATTTTTATTTTTAGGAATTTTGTGCCCTTTTTAATTTTATAGTAAAATCTTTTAGTTAGATTAGGATTGATTATAAAATCCCTGAATTCGTTTATATGCTTAAATTTTTTTTTTTTTTTTTGAACCCTGAATACATACTTTGAGTTACCCTCCTGAATACAAAAATAATAATTCAAAGTTTTTGGGGAATAGCCTGTTTTTTTTTTTTTAAAAAACAGCTTCAAAAAATATAAAAACGAAATAAATTCCCAGGAAAGTCAAATTTGGATATTCCGTTTATTTATAAACCGAAATATTTGACCCGATCTGAATTGTTCCTTTTATTAATAAGGGACTAGGAGAAAGTAAAGAAGTAACATATATTCCTTACCACGGTCTAACTTGTGTTTAGAGTCAAATTGCATTTATAAGTAAATTTTTTAATTAAGAAGTCGTGTGAATGTATCACACCAGATTTCTTACATTCCAAGTGCATTATACAAGATTTGAAACACAATTAAAAAACTTTTTATTTGTGTACATACTTTTTAATTCTGGTCAAGGCTGAAATGTTTGAACTCAAAAGCCTCCCAATAAAAAAATAAAAAAAATCTGGTGTGAAACACCCTTTCTACGTAATTCACAGATTTTCTTCAAACTTATAATTTCTAACTATACTTGTGTTTGCTTGTCTTCAATTATATATCAATGGGACAAACTGAACTTAATAAAATGACTTTTTTTAAGGAAAATACAACATTTCTCTCCCCTAAAACTTCTTGAGATGAAAGATAATTTCTCAGAGAAAAAATTCAAACAAAAGTATTCGTAATATGTATTCATAATTAATATACCAAATTTAATGAAATCCAGCAGTAACTTTATGAAGAAAATCGCTGTAAACTGAAATAAAAAACTATTAGTAACAAATCACTTCCGGTCAATTGATTTTCTTAAAATACGGAATTTTGTCAACATAGTTAATACTAATAATATTATTTAGATGTTTAAAAACTAAAATAATATATTATATAATAAATTTAATATAATGTAAAGTATAATATAATATAATTATAATAATGGTATTCAAATTGTCAGGCCTTAATGAGAAATATTTACCTTTTACAGAAATTATAATGAGGTGTTTGTACGGCAATGGCCAGAGGAGTTTTAAAAGAAAAAGAATTCTTTGTTGCTCTACGTTTCGGGTAATTTAGTGCTCTTCTTCAGGAGCCCTGTAAAATTTATTGGAGAAAATACATCAGTATAAATTTATACTTGTACAAATATATTTTCTCCAATAAATTTTACAGGGCTCCAGAAGAAGAGCACCAAAGTTACCCGAAACGACACAACAAAGAATTCTTTTTCTTTAAAAACTCCTCTGGCCATTGCTGTACAAACACACCTCATTGTAATTATAATATAATAATATAATATATTATAAAATAAATAATATTTAAATGTTAAAAAATTAAAATAGCACTTTACGAGAAAACGAAACCCCTCTTCCAAAGCCTCCTTAAATGAATTTTCCGTGTTAAATGAATGTTTCTAATAAAAGTTGTAGCTCTTTATATGTCTCCAATTTTACAAGTTTGTTACAATAGTTACAAGTTTGAGAAAATAGCAACAAAAAAAAAAAAAAACTGAAAAATCTAATCAATGAAGTGGTACTTCCGGTTTGAGGAATTTGACAGGTAACTTGTTATCGGATCCCATAGTGATTGACAAAAGGAATATCATGTTTCGTACGATACTGCGTTTTTTTGTTTTGGAGCTATGTTGTTCACATATTATACACACACTCACCCCTACCGCCCCATACTGGCCATTTTCTGAAAAATCACTTTTTTGGACAAAACATCTTTTGTTCCGGTGAGCGATACTTCCTTCTTACAACAGTAAGAGAAAGTAAATAATGGGTGCTATTGTGAAGACAGATTGCAACTTGAAAATAGAAAACAGAACAATAAAAACAATCGTGACTATTTGCTAGCGCCATGGGAGGAACTATGAAATAGACAAATTGTTCATGATATATTTGAGCCACTGGTTTTTTTTTTTTTCTTTTGTTCAAATGATTCCAAAAGAACTGGTCATCCATCTTCTTTAAACGAGTAGCAGAGCTGAGTTGGCAAGGGAAATTTGCCAACAGACCAAAATATTGATTTAAATGTTTCAACTCTCTAGACATCATGAAAAATGTTTTCAAAAAAAAAAATTAGGTTAGTTTATAGTTTATCAACAATATGAGATTTTGATAATAAATTCTTGTATAAACACAGCGCCAACAACAGCGCAATATTACTGGGACCATTGCCAATCAGCTGATTATTAAAGAGTAAATGTTGAATGATGTCGCGCTTTATTACTTTTCGTAATGAGAGAGGAAATATGGCGATCCTATTAAATTTTTGTTGCAGAAATTTCACCGGAAATAAATAGTTTAAAGTCACCTGAGTCAGCAAAACTGGTTTTTAGAAAATGGCCTGTACGTGTCTGTGCGTGTGCGTGTGTGTTTGTTTGTGTGTATGCGCGAGTATGTCGGTATGTTTGTCCATGTACGTAAACTTCAAAACTCACAAACGAAAAAATCACAAAAAGTTTAAACTTGACATTTTATATGGTACCAAATGGGATCCGACAGGAAGTTATCTGTCAAAATTCCTCTACCGGAAATACCACTTTACTAATGAGCTACAACTTTTATTTAAAACATTTTTTCCTAAATATGTTTCAATTGAAAGTTGTAGCTCTTTACATGATTAGTTGATGCAGCAAGTTGTTCAAGAAAATCGCAGAAAACTGAAAAAACTATGCAGTGAAGTGGTACTTCCAGTCGACCGACTGATTTTGACTAAAACCTTATTGTCGCGTCCGTTTATAGCATATAAACGAATTAGCAAGTTTCAGCTTCCTGCGACTTTCAGTTTTTTAAGTGGCGCTGACCATACAAACCAATTTCTAAAAGCTGGGACTCCAGGGGACCTCAAAACATGAATTTCCGATGAACACATATCACTCTTTACTGCGTTTCTAGCATTTTCAACTAGTCTTTCAGACTTCCGTGGCCGTTGTCATGTAAACACTGAGGTCTTCAGGTAGAGAACGCGTCAGTGGTTTGTTTCACCCATATTATAATAGGCTTCTTCAGGCTAGTGTCGCCTCTAAAACAAAAGTATTTACATTCTCAACTAGGTTCCGCCACTGACCTAGAATAGGGCGGCACCAATCACGGAAGCTCTTTATTAAAAAAAAAATACCGGTGTGAAACACTCACATGGCATTCTCTTGATGCAGTTTACAAGATTTAAGTGATAAATTTTATTCCAACTTATAAAGTTTACTAACTGTTTGCTTGGTTCAGTTTTATATCATTTGGAGAATTTAATAAAATGACTATTTGCGGAAACCATACACTCTCCCCCCCCCTCCCAAACTTCTTTATATGAAGTTAGTATAAGAAATTAAAAATATCCGTTGGCAAAATCGTAGAAAACTGAAATAACTTCAGTAGGAACCACTTCCGGGCAACCGGTATTTCTACTCGGAATATTGGCCATACGTTTAATTCTACTTCAATGAAATTTCCCAGAGAAATGTTTCAAGTAGAAGTTGTAGCTCATTGTACGTGAAGGAATACCAAGTTTAAAGAAAATCGTTTGGAACCGTTTTCGAGAAAATCTTGAAAAACTGAAAAATCCATTCATTAAAGTGGTACTCCCGGTTGAGAAATTTTGGCAGGTTAATTTCTGTCGTATCCCTTGGTGATACCCATATGGAATGTCTATTTCGAACTTTCTGCAATTTTGCATGTTTGAGCTGTACTGTTCGCAGACACATACATACAAACGCACACAGATCATTCTAAAAAAAAAAACAACACTTTTTTGGCCTCAGGGGACCTCACAACGTGTATTTCCAGTAAAAACTTGATAACGAAAATTTGACACTATTACAATACTTCCACTAACAGAAAGATAATGTAATAAATAGGCTAAAGGGAAATTAACACTTTTAGTTACTAACATCTTTGGATAGTTAATATTTCTTTATTTAATAATGATAATAATAATAATAATGTGTGTAATTACATTTAATTACAAGGCTCTTGTTAAATATATATATCATGTAGGGATGGGTATGTAGGAATAGAGGGTTATTGCCTAATGTGCAATAAAGCCTTTAGCAATTAGGGAACGTTCTTAAGTAATTAAAGTGAGAGAAACCCAGTGTATTGTGCGAATTTGTGTGCGTGTACGTGAAGGGGTGGCAGCGCGTGCGTGCACAAAGAGAGTTTGAAAGGAATCCAACAGATAGATGTGCTTGCAGTGGAGAAAGGGGAACTACAGGAAGTGGTACAGGAAGAAGAAATAGAAGAGGTGCGTACCCACCATCCATCCTGTGGCCCTTATATACCGCTCATTGCTTCTCATCCTCTCTCTGGCGTACTTCCCTAGTTTTCTACCTTTATATACTCCCATGGAGGATGAAGCTCTGGCAGAAAGAGGAAGGTATAGAGAGAGAGAGAGAGA